>JBCJKH010044288.1:0-38364 GCA_039877255.1 Loriculus beryllinus
CCAGACTAACAAAGCAGAACTGTTAGAATCCCAAGGTATGGGTTTATAGAAAATCACCACAGATTAATTGAAAAAGAGATACTATGATTTTGTTATCCTGCTATTATAAAAGTCAAAGTAGAGTGCCCAAAGTTTCTGTTGGAATCAGTGGCAGCTGGAAATGCTGAGAACTTTGCAGGGTTAGGCATCCTACTCACACGCTTCAGAAGGTGTTAAAGTCAAAAGGAGCTTTTAACTCTTTGAAGTCATATGGCATTGGTATGAAATCCTTGTCTACAGAACATCCACAGTCTTGTGCTAGGGTGAAAAAAGAATGGGAGAAGGCATGGTAAGGGAGGGAAGGGAAGGATGGAGCTACTTGCGCAGCTAAACTTGTGCAGGTAGTTACCTTGTGTCCTATTTTTTGCATTGTATATGGTAATAAAAATTGCAAATGGTGGCATGATATTGGGCACTTGGTTCTTATTATTTGATTATTATTTTTATTTATTTATTTAATTAGCGGCACTGGGTCATTTGGAATTGCTTAATTTTTTTTTTCTGTAACCAGGGTGAACAGGAGCATTTTGTTGGCAGTTTATAGGTTGGGGAGGGTGTAGCTGGAAATGTACAGGAGTGGCAAAAAGGAAGAAAAGGAAAACAAAGGTTGCTTTTGTCTTTTCTAAGGTGCATGGCTGTATGGGTTTGGAGATTCATCATCCAGTGGAAAAAAGTGAGAGACGGACCAAGGGAAGTGATCCTGTTTATTTGACTAGGTCTTCCCTTGACTCAGTATACTATAATCATCTTTATGGTGGTTGTCTTTCAAAGTATAATTAGCCTGGAAGTGAATGTGAGTGGTGGTGGTATGGCAAAGTATTTCTTCAGAAAAAAATAAATAAGAAAGAAATGGTTTGCTGAAGAAAAAGTTTTGTGTAGCTTTCCAATTTTTGGTTTGGACAGCACATAGATGTAACTCCAGAAGCCAAAGACGTCCTGAGTTCAAGTCCAGAGAGAGTTCACTAGAAACAGCCTAATTGGAACATGCCCCAGTTTATTACAATGGTGATAACACTTTGTACTTCTGTTGTGCCCTCTGTGCTAAGATCTCAAGGTGCTTTACAAATATTAAGAGATTAACATGCACAATGCTGCTGACAAATAGGTATTATTACTGTCCCCCTTTACATGCCGGGAACTGAAGTACTGAGGAGTACAACAGCTCAGTTGTGCAACGCTTTTGCCTGGAGAGAAGATCTTGTATTAAGTCACACCACTGCAGTGAGAGGTTTGAATGTAGCAGGAGGAAGACTTGGTAGCTGCATTCGCCTGTCCACTGACCTACGTTCAGGTTGGTTTTAGTAGACAGACTTGCAGCCTTAGAGGGACAGGAGACAAAGTTGTAATCAATTCCTCCTTAATTGGCATAGCAGTAACTAACTCTGCTTAATCCATTCCTTGTTGTGTGGATGAAGTAAGGCTAATTGTGGAAAGGACAAGGGGAAGAAGGGGATTAGGGAGTGAAAGATGGACAGAGATGCACATTTCTTATGCTGCTCTAGACACATGTTAAGAAATACCTACATAAATATAACACCTTTCTAATTTTTCCCTCAGATTGCCTCTTGACTGAATTAAGTCAAATGCAAAGAAATAGTTCAGTTTGGAAAATGCACTAAATTTTCCTTACCCCTTCTTGTCTTTCATTCAGTCCATAAGAGTCTCTGGAGTGTGAAATGTGAAGACACCAAATTGGAATTAATTTTGCTTTTTCATTTAACAGATTGTGTTACATTAACACCACACTATTGCCAAGCAGCAAACCTTTCCTTTCCTCAGATGTTAGCTAATACAGACTAAAGACTGCTGAAAGAATGGTTATACTGAAATGCTTTATTTAAGTTTCTTCTCCCTTGTGGCTTGAGCAGGCCCTGATTCTGCTAAGATGTATTCACATGAGCAGTCTCAGTGAGTTCGTTTTTATTGCTTCCTGGCAAGTGAGCTGGATTCTATTTCATATAACATCGCCCAAGTTAGAATTTCAAAGCTCACTCAATCCTCAGAGAGACCTTTGCAAGACTCTCTTCTCCTGTATCTACACAGGCACTAAACACACTGAGGACACAATTGAATTAATCACAACTACTCATGTACAGAAAATCAACCAAAATTCTGTTTAAGAGATGACAACTTTGATATCATATTGTTCATTACCGGACAAGGAATTGTTACAGTTTATGTAACCACGTTATTAAATTGTTTATTGATGATAAGTCTTGCTTCCAATATTAAGCATTCATTCACAGTCTTGGTGTAATTCTGCTGGAAAGAACTAGGTATAAATGACTTCACAGTATTTATTTTCTCTCCCTAAATTGTGGGTGTTTGCACTTATGAGTGCATTTTGTAATTTTTTCATATGCTCTTGATTGGTGACCAACATTCAAATTCTGCAGGTTAAATTCTTTTTCTGAAGATACCTGCCTTTCAGCAAAATGTTTGTTTTGTGCCTCTCATGGTCAGAATAGATCCTGGAAGTAAGTTATGCAGATCCCAGAGGGGTTATATCTGATTCTGCAATTAGTACATTATTCTGTGGTATGTGACCAGAATGAAATGCTGTTCACTGGCCTGTGGAGTAATTGGTTCTGAAGGATTAAGGAAGGTAGAAGTAGCAGCAAAGAAGCCTTGAATTACAAAATGATCAACTAAAAGGTGTACAAGCCTCTCAGTGCATCCAGCACTCAAGACTGCCTAGCGAAGAGGTGTCATTTAACATTACTCCTGTCTAGAACAGGACCTTTAATAGGTTGGATCCCTTTGTTTTGTTTGCTAAAGATGGCAGAATTTAAAGCTCAAGATCCCTCAAGAGCAGTGGATCATTCATTGGCACCATCTCAATGAAGAAAATATAAGTCTGTTCCCTTCTTTTTTATCAGAATTGTATCTCATCAATCTGTAAGAGGCTATTCCATTTCAGACTTCCTGCCTACTGAACTAGGATTTTCATACACATCGTTTAAAGGATTCTGTGCTACAATTGTAAGCCTAAATTACATAAATTTGAGAGAACCCGGGCAAAACTGTCTTTGAGGGATGGCTGTTCTTTCAGCTGTGATGCCTTTTCCATCTTTATGATTGTAATCCTGTTGCATTTGGAATCATCAAGACTCAGTTTGGAGTTTCTGTTGATGGACCTGGGTCATGAACCCAATGAGCAGTCAGTGCTGTTTAATGCAAACAAACCTCTTTTTCTATGTGTGTATATTAAAGATGATGTGGTTGCACACATGTAGAATTATCCTGCATTTCAGGTGTTACAAAAATAGAGAAATATATCACAGGGCTGCTGGGACTGCCATTCTCTATTGTAAAAGGCGGCTGCTGTGTTATGCCTACAACACATCGTGGTGGGCACTTCACCTGGCTTTCTTTATCCATAGACCATTTAAAAACAAAATATATGCTTCATAATCCTACAGCCTTTTCCAAGGATACGATATTTCTAAATATTTTAATTACCTGCCTATATCTTCTCTCTAATGTTAATTCTCTGTTTCCTTAAAGTATGGTGTGTGTGACAGTACACAATTAAACAGTCACCAGGCTTGCAGTTTATTGCTGTCGTGATTGGGTCTCCTGGGTAGTGAAACAGGTTTTTTAAATAGGATTTGTCAGTGTTTGATCCCACTGAAGGTACAAGCTGTGTGGCATCCAGGGCTTCTCCACTAAAGTTAGCTGGCAACTCTCCATGAAGTTCTATGCAGCTAAAGTAGGAACTGTGAGAATGTCAGAAGTCATACGTTGGTCATAGTGTTGCCCCGAATTCTGAAAATGGTGTGGTGTGTATCATACCCAACAGTTGTAGAAAACATTGGGGAAAATGTTTGTCCAAGGCTCGACTACATTTTGACAAGCAGTCTCTTGTGCACAAAGGTTCCCCCTCTGTTTCCGTGTGACGTGGACCTGAGGGCAGCTAACACTGATCTTCTTTGCTTGCAGCTACCTCTTCCCAAGTTCTTTTTCACAAACAAAACTTGAAGAATCTTTTTAGATATTTACTGTTAGATTGTAAGCATATACTTCTAATAGAAGAAAATCAGAAAACTGCAAAAAGGAGAATGAGGTTTCTGTACATCAGCTTGAGTTTGGCAGTACAAAACGATGTGTGCATTATTGAGTGCAGTTGAATGTGTCTGAATTAATTGTAACTGTTAGTATGTATGAGAATCATAGAATCAGAGAATGTAAAATATAACATCAGTAACAAATGCTTTCGTATTGGTAGATAACTAATTTTTAAACTGCCTGGGAAATGGGGTTGCTGGACAGAATTCACTTAGCAAGGCTGGTGCCTGCCACATAACTTCACTGGTTCTAATAATGGCTGATTACACAGGTGGCAATAACAACAATGGTAGATTTTCTGAGAACTGCATTATTTTCACAGTGCCGCTGATGGAAGAAACGCTTAGTAGCAGCTGATAATTAATGATCAATTTGGAGATTATCACAAACAATTTACAAGGGTTGACTTTTCCTTTAGAAGTCTCTTTGGATAAACTGGGTGGTAAATTACCTGCCTAAGGCTTTTACTTTACTTGTGCTAATAAGATGAAAATGAATGTGTTTGAAGAGCTCTGAACTGAACTTTTCAGACTGTCTGATAATCCATACAACTCTTCTTTAAACATCTTAAGTGGTGAGCAAATAAGGACTATAATAAAATTGAAAACCATCATATGGGCACGTGTTACCACCCAGTCTAAGTAATGGGGCATGACAAATAAGAGGCACTGCTGTACAGTTCATATTTTCATTTTATGACATACATTATTTGATCATCAGCCAGCGGATAGAAACAATTGGGCTAGGAGTATCACTTGCAAATAGAAAGGTGAGATCTAGACTGTCATAATCTGAGCACCGGATGGAGAAGTTCTGTATCTTAATCCATGCTTCAATATCGTCTCTTTACGTTGTGTGCAGACCACTTAAAATCCTCTTCTGTATTTTCTCAGTCTGTAAAAAGAAGTTAGTAATCTGTATTTACTTCAGAGGGGATAATAATCCTTATTTACTTCACAGAAGGGATATGTGAAGAGTAATTAGTATTTGTAAGTGCTTTTAAGGATGAAAAGAGTAGTGCAAGCATAGAAAGCTCTCTAGTAAATTCTGTAATGGAAAGAAGTAGGGTGAGGTTTTTTAGAGGTATCTAGGTGTTTAGGGACATAGATGGGCTCATAGTCCAATTTTCAGAAATGTATAGGAATCTTAATATTGGGAGCATATTTGAAGATCTCTTACAGCAAGACAAATTCCATGGTTTTGGCTCTTTAATATTTCTATAAAGCTGTGTCATGCTTTATATCCATGACATATGGGGGTGGGGGAAGCAGAGGGTAAGGGGAATAGGTGTGTAAAGGTCTGGTAACAGCCATAGTTTCTGATCTTCCCCCTCTGAAGCAAAAATGTAGTTGGGGTGAGAAGAGAATGGGAGAGGAATGAAAAAAACCTCCAAACTTTGTGCATCTGATGAGCTCTTTTATGAGGGGGTTCTTCAGGCTCTTAAAAAATGCCTGCCAGGAATCCCAGCATACAGTTGTGTGCTTGGTCCTTGTTGCAAGTAGGTTAGTGGGACCAAAAATAAGCTGTTGGTTAAAAACGTTCATCTAGCATTAGTTTTATATCTTCTGAGACTTTATGGTTAACATTTTTAAAGCTTAAAATCTGGTACACCTGTGAGCGGTACATGTGTGAGCCATTTCAATGAGAGAAAAACTAAACAGAAGGATCTTTACTTTGTTTACGAATGAAGGGATGGGTGGCTAAATACAAGTTATAGTAATACAGAAAGTGCCCTCTCTGGGAAGCTGTGTCTTTTTAGTATGCCTTTGTAATTAGTTATCCAGGGCAGAGGTTGGAAGGGAGGCTGGGTTTAGCTTTCCATCATTATCTTTATAGTGTGTTTGATGAATGCTGCCTGCCTCATTTTCATTGTAGTGAGGAATTATCCTCAGAGCTCTTGCATAATAGAGGAAACTGGAAATCAGAGTTTGTGGCCTGCTGTCCGAATTTGGTCCAGATGTGCTGTGAGAGGGTAGGTTAGAGCTCTTTCAGTTGGGTGCCAGTACTGGGTGGTTCTGTGGGTAGACATGAACCAAACTGATGTGTCTGAAATGGGTGTTGTCATTAGTATTTCATGATGAATGTATGTAGGATTCCTTTAAAATAGTTTTTTTTTCTGAATAGAGTGCTCAGTGATCGTAGATTACTGCAGCATTATCTGGCAAGTAGTGAGTTTTCATCTTGTGTGAAGAACAGAGAAGGCAATCCAGTGAAACTGGGCAGTACTGAAAAGGATTCAGTGGCATTTCAGTGGCATTCTCCCGCTATTTGCTGGGGGGAGTTTTATTTAGAGGTTTTTTTTTGCTTGTTTTGGGCAGTTGCTTTCTTTTTTTTTCCCATTATAACTGTACAGAAAATAAACAGATTTTTGCATAAATAGAGTCAGTAGGTAAAAGAAGAAAATATTCTTAGGATCTGTTGGCAGGGCTATATGAAGAAACTTAGTTTTGAAATTTCAAAATGCAGTAGCTGAATAAAGAACTTAATTTTTGCCTTTGCTTATGTATCGGGATGCACAAACCATCAGGTAAATTAACCGTACAAGCAAGTAGTACTAACAGTGATCACCAGTAAAATGTTTTCTTTAAGAAAAGGAAATCATAGATTGCCCAGCTTTTTATAAAGGCAGTCAAACATTCTTACTTCTTATGTAGAAGTAGAAAAAGTGGGAGCCTGGACAATTCAGTAACGTATGTGGCGGCACAGGGGAAGTTGCCATCTTCTGAAATCTTTATGTTACATCTTTGTTTCATAGCCCATACTGAGGTGTAGAGAGTATTCAGCAGTAAACTACCTGGTCACAGCTTCAATGTGTGTGCTTCTTTGGTAATGATCACTGCCACAGGATGTTACTGAGCTGCAGAATTAAATTTGTGTGATGCATTTCAATCAGTCAACCAGTTCTCTATCTTAGATGTCACTCAGACAAGTGTAGAGCTTGCCAGATGACTACTTACCCAAATCAAAAGCTATTTATTACCTTTTTGAAATTAAAAATGGGACAGTAGATCTTTCTTGTTGTCTTCACTATCCTGGTTAGGCTGATAACCTTGAAAACATAGCTTGTGATCAGCCTGTGATACTGAAGTGTTTGTTAATGTCTGGTACAAATGAATCTACAATTTTTCTTAATGTCCTAGTTTAATGTGACTGTAATTACTGTTAATCAATTAATTTGGTTGCAGTAGGTAGTCCATGGAGTGACTGGGTGTCTTCTTCCAGTTAAGGTAGTGTTCTTCCCAGTATCATCATAGATACATCGAAAGGCTTTCTGGGAGATCTACCTTCTGTTGCTCATGCACTGTCTTTTTGTAGGGATTCATGCTTGAATTATCCTCAGTGCCAAATCTATGTACTTAATAAAATAAAAAAGCAGTGTATGTGTGGGGAGAGTAGAATACAAAATAAATAGGAAGTAAGGAAATTTGATTGTTTTTTTGTTCAACAGAAGATGCTCAGCACCTACACCTCTTAAGCCTGAAGGAATCTGAAGGTGCTCACACCTTTCAGGGCCAGTGATGCCCTTTGAATGCCTTGCTCTCCATGCACTGGCCATTTTCCTTGTAATACTCATGACATATGTTTTAGATCTGAACATCTGGATTCAGATTCACTTACAATTAGGTGTATCCCTAACAGGGAGAAGGTTTTGATGGAAGAAGTCTTTTCAAGAAAGCTATTATGCCACTTGTTATGGCAATAATAGCCAGGTTTACTTTGCTGTAATGTACATTTATTTTTTTCAGAAGGCTGTAGCTCTCATCTGAAGTTGGACCTCCATGTGCCTTAGACAGCTAAATTGTTTTAATACTTCTTTGTAAAAACAGTTGTAGACAAGAGCATTTTAATGGTGATTTTTTTTAAATGTGTTTGAAGGCAGTGTGTGGACAATGTGATGTAGGGGAAGAGCCAAATGTTTGTTTTAAGATGTGTTTGAATGAATCTGCCTACATAAACTTGCCAGTGTTAAGAAAGAGGGGCTCTGCCCCTTTTAGATCACAAAGGCCTCTCAGTGGGGGATGGTTTTGGTAATGGAAAAAACAAAAAAGGTTCCAGTATGTGGTGGAGGAGGTAAAATAAACAAACAGCAATGGATGATTACTTCTCTCCATCAAGGCTCCTTTATCCTTGCAAGCTCAGTCAGTGGTCAGCATGTTAGACACCCCTCCCTGTTTTATCCATCCCTTAACTGTGTTCTTTGACAGCATTGGTTTATACAGCTGGGTCTTTGTGGAGCTGGATGGGAATCACTGTTGAACAACAGACATGAAGGTAGACAAAGTACCTATGGAAGGGTGAATGGCAGAAATCCTACGAGTTTTGTTGGAGGGAAAAATACCAATTTAAGGGTTTTTCTCCTCTTTTCTGTCCCACCTTACAACTCCTGAAGATTTTTAAAGTGGACGTCTTTTTGTGACTGTGTTTCAGTGCCTGCCACTGCATCCTTTCTAAAGCAAAATCTGACACTACTTATGGTCCTAAAGGTATGTCTGTTTAGAATGGTCTCTCATTTTCGTATTTGTGGATTAATTTTTTAATTTTGTATAGCAGTACATGTTTGTGCAAGCATACACATATGTTATATGACTAATAGCTATGTTTTTCATAGCTAACAGCTCTGGCCATGTCTAGGGCTAGTGTTTGTTAAGCTGCGTAAGTTATCAGTTGTTTATGATTGTTCTTGTCTTTAAAATTTGACAGGCTTTTTTTTTTAATTAGATAAAGCAAAAAGTCAGCTTTTAGACAGTGAAGATCTGAAGTTAATCCACTTACCTACATGTGCTGTTACAGTGGTGAGGAGGTATGTTAATATGGGCAAGCAACAGCTTTGAGAAGTGTTCAGTAGCGCTTTAGACTGAACATGCATGTTCAGGAATCAGATTACAGAGTGGAAGTGGCTTATACAGTACTACTGTGAGTGAACAGACATGTGCTGTGATGGGTGATTACACCACACGCTTGTTAATGTAGATTTGTAATTCTTGTGGTTTTATGAATAAAAAGTAGGAAAACAGTGTAACAACTGTCAACCCTTCACGAGACGACTGAAGAAGGCTTCTCAGTACAATATGCACAGTGAGTTAAGCAGGAGCCATCACATTGTACCATAAACTTTTTCTGGTTTATCCGTCATGCAATTATCTGTTGGAACAGAGACGGCATGACTTGACGGATGACCTGAAGTAGGAGATAGGAGTGCGAAATCGCCTGAATACTTGTAAATCAGTTCATCTTCTCTTTTGGAATATGAGAATGTCTGACTAAAATTATTTTTATTGAAACAATTTTTGTTTTACTCTTTTTCAAAGTAATTTTTCGAAGGCAGCAATTTTCACTGGTTTTTGAAAGGCAACATCTGGGCTTTGGAACAATCTCTTTTCAGCTTTGAAAATTCTACCTCAAATTGCTTAGACATTATAAACGTTCAAAACTTTTTGTAGTTTTATGTTGTTTGGTTTTGGGTTTGTGTTTTTTTTTAAATACATATAAAAGGCAATAATGTATTTATTCCCTGTCAATTTATCTTCAAGATCAGTTTCATTTATTTTTTTTCGGACTCTCAAGGATACCAGGTTCTTGAGCCAAGAGTGCACCTGCCGTGTATAAACCCTCTGAAAAGGGAGGAGCACACACATGCATATGAACAAAAAAAATAATAAAAATTCTAAGCAGCTGGAATTAACCCATTGGAAAGAAAGTGTTTACATCCATTAGAGACATTGATCTGCCTGAGTATATTTTTTCATACACACATGTGCACACAGGCACAAAAAAACGTTTCTCTATGCCTGTAATTCTCAAAGGCACACATAGGTTCTCTGAGGCTCCAGTACTGCTTCCACTAAAGTTTTTTGAAGGCCCAATATTTCAGTGATGCAAGTTCAAGCTATGAATGGATATGCATGTATACTTCATTAGCATGATCAGTTTTACCAGGAAACATGTAGTAGAGGTATGAACCATGTGTGCTTGTGTGTTCCCGTCTTTATTTGCATTTCTTATGAAGTGATAGACATGATGCAGATGTGTAGGTGAATAATGATTGCAGTAAGAGTTTATATAAGGGTAGAATGATGCTGTAAGTTCAGATGCGTAAACATCAATGGGTATACTGGAAATTATTTTGTAAGTGTAATTATATGTACATTTATTAGAAGCAAATGTACATGCAATATAAACTTATTATTCTGAAATTAACAGTAGGGAAATTAAGAATGAAGTGGGGAAAAAACCCAGAGGCTTTTTTTTTAATTATTTCCTTGTTTCTGGTTTGTTTGTAATTATACACAGAAATAAATAAATCCATTAGTTGAGTTTGAAATGTAACTAAAGAAAAAGAGGGGGAAAGGAGAAGGGACTTCAAGCTCAATAGCTGTTTCTTTGGCACTCTCATTACTGAGCAGCGGCATGATGGAACAGTGGGAAAAGCTGTGTCATTTTACTGAGATCTCAATCAAAAGAATGGCTTCTTGCGCTGAACTCTGGGCATCTTTTGGGAGAGAATTCTTATTATTAATGTTGATTCTACTGAAAGTAATTCATCATTTAATAATGCTTGAAGAAAATTTTATGTCAGCTTGGTTAGAGAAAGACTACGAGTGACCAAGAATAAGCTCCCTAAATTGCAAAGTTTTAATATTAACTAACTTTTTCAGAATGAGCCTGTGCTTCCTTAGATTTCTTTGTAATAAGTCAGTCATTCATAATTGTCATAATTTTAAAGCTTTTTCAACTCCTTGCCTTCATTTCACTCAATGTCAATGGAAATTGGGTATGCACGTCTGTGAGTGATGTATGGATTCCTTGTAGCATGCAGCACAGCTCTCCCACTCAGCGTCTGGTGACTGCCTGACTTCTTTTCTGTCATTTTCAAGTATTAGTTTGTACAGTGAAATTTCAAGGCCTGAAATCTCTAATTATTTGACGAGATTCCTCTTTGTAGTTCAACAGGCAGAAGGGTGATGATTACCTAGTGTCACAGTGATTGCAATAATACTTTCAGCAGTGAGCAGTTCCTTAAACTTTGCATGGAAATAAAACCAAAACTGTGGTATTTCTGCTGCAATGTGAGGACAAATGTAAAATAATAATAATACTAATAAAAAGTAAAAGAGCAAGATAGATGAGGAGCTGAAGAGTGGGGAGAGGTAGGTTTCTGAAAGGTTGGGGGGGTAGAGGGGAAGGAAGCCAGAGTTAATTTGAGGATGCACTGAAAAATAAATGAGCTTGTGGATTTAATTCAAAATCATCCAAGCAGAGTCTTTTGCATGAAAGAAGCCAGTGATCAGGCTCAGTTTACTTGAAACATCAACAATGGCTGCATCCTGCTGTTTCAGAGTTTGTGCTGATAGATGCTCATCATCTTTGACACTGCACCATTACGGTTACATGTTGCCTGTACCGTAACCGCATTTTCAGTACGTGTCTGTTCTGGCTTTGAGCAGTTGTCAGAAAATCCAGGTTTTGAAGTTTGATCTTTCAGAAACACACTTTTCAGCAGAACTAAAATCTGATCCTGTAGTTGCTGGTTTATAAATACACTATTACATTTTTGGGGTTTTTTTTTTAGTTGACATACAGACTAGTGAAAAACAAAATGCTTATGAAGTTGACAGGTACCAAACAAAAACAGGATACAAGTTCTCATGCTAGAGCTTATTTTGAGTGTATGTCTCTGGGTAAATCACTAAATGTTCCTGCTTAAAACGTACTAGTTCCTGTACAAAATGGAGACAATAATGCAAAGTCCTGCATGAGATCTACAAAAGAATTAGGTAATATTTTTTGCGGTAATAGAATATACTGTCTTGATCATTTCAAAGATTATGGTTCAGTTGAAGATAGGTTTGTTTCAGGCTAAATAACTTAGTTGTGCGCAAAGAATCTTTTCCGGTTACCTGCTTCAAAAGTTTAATGAAAATCTTTGTGTAACGTAGGTTAGAAACAGTCAACACAAACTTTTTTTCACAACATATTTCTACTAGACTTGATTTTACAGTGGATTTTCATGCATAAATTCCTTGCAGATGCAAGAAAATGTAGATGACATATTTTTAGTCAAGAGGGTAGAGTTTATAGAAAGTTTGGGGATTTTTTCTAATAAAAGAAGAAAAATTTTGCAAGGCTTTAGTTAGCATTTTATTGAAAGACGTCTCCAACAACTTTCCTATTAAAGGGTTTCAAAACTTGTTGAAATTAAGTTTATCACTGGAATTTTGAATGGTACCTTTTCTCAAAAAACAGTTTCCACAGTCTGTAGAAATCAGGTTTAGCAGCCAAGCTGCCGATACTTTACATAAAAATGCAAACTTTAAAATAGATAGGGAATAACATCTTTCCTGCCCATTTTTTTGTCAGAATCTTCTAAACTGGTTAAAGTTACTACATACATGGAAGAAAATCTGGAAAGCAAAGGGAGGAAGTGAGCTGAGTAAAATGGAAATTATTGAGTGGCCTTAACCATAGGATTACTTACAGTAGCTATAATAATAGAAAGCTGCACAGGAATTTTCCACAGGTTATGCCATAATGATCTTGGTTTGTGTTAACAAACTTGTGACTTGTTCACCAGACCCCTTTACAAATAACACGACTTCCTTGTGACATATGTGCATTTTAAAAGATGGCTGATTGATACAATCTTAGAAAGTAATAGTTAGCAGATTATCCCATCTCAGTGTGAGTGACAGATGAGAGCATGTTTCATGCACATTTTTTATTGATTAGCAGATTAGAGATGTTTGCTTCTTTTATTTTATTTTATTTTAATTGTAAAATTACTTCAGTAAAGAATTTCAGACCAGGCTGTAAATGACTCAAAGATATTGCCAAGTGAAGTCTGTTTTTAGTGGTATGTGTAGAAACAAGTCAGGCTTGCAGTTCCCAGTGGGACAGAGTGTGGGAGTCTGCCACCCTTACTCATGTTGAGTAATACCTTATTACACAAGTAATCCTGTCACAGTGAACAGAGCTGTTTTGGTTTTTTCTAAAGGTACTAGTTATTCAGTGTACATAAATAATGAATGAATTTGGGGCCAAAATGAAATGGAGGCAGTCATTAGTATTAGCTAGCACCTTTTGCTTGGACTATCTGTAGAGAGATAATAACATCAATAAACGTGGGAATATGAACATTAGTACTAAATGTAATCAGAGATGAGGCAAATGTATTGCTGACATTTTGGATGAGCTTGTGTTTGTGCATCTATATGTATGTGTATATGCCTTCACATCAGATATATGTAGTCTTGGTCCTGTCTGTAATCTAAGTATTCCCTGTGGAAAAGCAGAGTCTGCAGATTTCTGACATGTACTTTGATTAGAGGGAAATATCCCCGCAGATCAGGAAGAGAGTCAGATTGAATCCCGTGGAAGTTCCTGAGACTAGTTTAGCATATAGCATTTGGTTTGGAATCAGGCCACGTTAGTGAGTAAATTCCTGATGCTGCTGGTAGCTGGGATGACCCTCCACATTGCTGCTGGAGGATCAGATCTGCTCTTCTTGTCCTTGAGCATCTCTTCAGAATGCAGCTCTGTGCATGTCTCCAATGTATGGGGCTGAGTGATTTAAACTCTACCCATGAGAAAGACTTAGTTTATAGCTGCCAGAGAAACTCAAGAGGTGAACGTTTTCATGCCGATTCAGGAACTGGCTATGCGACTCCAGTCAGGCACTGTCACGCCTAGTTATGGTGAGAAAGCAACAATGCCTCTCTTGATAAAGGAAAAAAAAAAGTCTTGCACAGTCAAAATTTTGACATACAATTTAAATCATCTCTCTACATCCTGTGGACTTGGAGCTGTCAAAAAGTCAAAGCCTGTGTTTGAATGGAAAAGCTTTTTATTTCTTTAAAAAGTGTACCAACTATAATTATCCGTAACTATGCAGTCCTGTTTTAATGCTGCTTTATAATTACAGGTCTTAATGCTAGATTATACGAAGTCATTTATAAATAGTCAGAACAGAGGGACTTTGGGAGTTTTTAACCTGTAGATTGCTGTGGGTTGTGGCAGCTGATGGGATTTTGCTTTTGTATGTATAGGGTGAGCTTTATAGTGATTGATGAATCCCTTAATTAACTCCCAACAAGTTAAGATTTATGGCCTCCTGTCTTTTTCTCCTGACACATCTGTGTTTGTCACTTTTGAAGACATGGATAAGCCGTTTCTCCAAAAGCTTTTGTGAGTATCTGAAATGTTTCTGAGGTATTTTGCTTAACGTAACAAGATTAGAGTTTTATGACATAAAATTTGTGAAATTTTGTGGCATGAGTGATCATGTCAGGAGGGATGCTGCTTGTATGCTAGAGGGCACTATCTCCTTGAATACTGGATATCATTTTAGATTTATTTTGGGTTTACAATCTTATATGAAATTAACTAAACCAAATGAACAAATGGAGCTGTAGTGGGAGCGCTTAAATGAGATTCTGTTAATAATAATTTAAAAAGAGAGCTGTGGAAAGATCCTCACTTCTGTGAGACACTGAACTGAAGGGAAAAAAAGAAAAAAAGGTTATTTGGTCCCCTGAAATTATTTGGATGGAACCAGTACTTGTGATGGCATGAGAAAACAATTCATGTGGACAAAGTGTAGCTCTAACTGCAGTAGGAAAATCCAGCCATGATCAAGTCAGTCCAAAACCACTGAGATCAATAGACACAGGGTATCAGTTTAAGCCTACAAAGAGTCTGTTGTAAACTAAATGTGATTAAAGAAATATGTGGCGAGGCTATTGTAAGATGAATCGCATCAAATATTTGTGGACTAAGAGTGAGTTAGAGAGAGATTTTACTTCCCTGGGGAAAAAGAAAAATCATTCTTGCTACCAGGAAAAGCATTTATTTAATGAAAAATTAACAAAAAGCATGGTTTTTACTGCAATTTCTGCATATTAAGAAGCCTTTATAAAAACAGAAAAAATTAGTCCCTTTTTAAGAAACAGGGTTGTATTTGAATTCATCTTAAGTTCCAGCCTAACCACTGATAAAAATCAATCATGGGGATACCCTTCAAAACTTCAGTGTGTCTCTACAATAGGCTGAGTGCTGCTTGTGTCCCACTGTGTCTGAACTCTGTAGGTTTAGCTTGTCTAAGAAATTACTATTTAGCTATTTATAATCAGTAGAGATGGTTAATGGCAGTTGAAAAAACCCTAACTTCTTGCAGTCTTAAGTTGCAGAAGATTTCATCTGCAGAGATACCTTTTTAGATTCAGAATCTGGTCCAGCATATTGCTACTTTTCTGAGAGATGTATTTTCGAGTTTTTTTGGGTTTCTTTAATCCTATCCATAAGTTGATGTTTGAGGAAAGTGATTGTTCCTTTCTCATTGTAAACTGCCTTTCAGAGGGGTGTAATTGAAAACCCTTTTGAGTTTAAACTAAATTGAGGAAAAGATCTTGAAGCTTTGTAGGTTGTAAACTGTCATGTTATAATTGAGACTAGATCAAGGATGTTTGCAATCCTTTAGACCTAGACCTGTTTGAAAGGGCTCCATATCAGACAGCATTGTTATTCAGAATTTTAGCTGTTTCTCTTTCCTTATTGTTTATAATGGGAACTCTGCTTGCATCTCAGATGCAGAATCTGGGAAGATCTACTGTTACCTCAATAGGAAAATGAAGGTGAATGAAAAAAGACCATTTCAAATTCAGAAAAAGGAATCAATGAAGTTGTAGAAATAATGAAAGACCATCTGAGAATGAATTTATCTTGTATCATGTGGTTTTCTGCTCATGAACATGTAAGAGATTTGATCCTTTGCTGCTGCAGACTTTGTAAGTTACTGTCCTTCTGGAATACATTACCAAAAGAAGATGTGGATTTGTTTATTTAGTTAAATCTTCTATTTTCTGGTGGAAATTTCCAACGTGTTCATAAAGAGTAGGTTATTTCTGTGAAACTCTGATGTTTGTATTGGATATTAAGGGGGAAGATGAGATTTCTGAAAGGCCAGATTATGCCTAACATGCACTGGCTATGGACAGAGGTACCTGAAAACTAATTGTGGTCATCATTTGAGCTCTATAATTCTTATCTAGGGTTGTACATCCATTTGTTTGAGTAACCTGTAGTCGCTTGTTAGACTATCATAGATTAGATCCTCAACTTTGCTGCCTTAGCCATTTTAGCAATTTATTAGCCCTCTAGCATGGTAATGGTCGCATGGCTTGTAATTTAAGCTGGATCTTTAAAAAGCTGCATGAAGAAGGAAAAAGTTTCTTCATCTCTACTATTGCTGTAGATTGGCCTACAGTCCAACCTATAGGTTTTCATTTTAGATCAAGAACATAATAATCTCTGCTATTACTAGTACATGAAGGTGGTCACCTCTATTGCCTTGCTTGCTTCTTTTTATAAATTCCCTGCAGAAAATGCTATCATCCCTGTTGGGAGCAGTGACAAGCAGAAGGCGATGATGTTCTACAGTGTGCTATCTGAGCACAATAGAGGAAATCACATATTCACTAATAAAGTTAGCAGAAGAGCTTTATTTCAATGTGCTAGTCAAACTCTTCTTGTGAAGCAGTGTGACAGAATTTGGGTTATTCTGGGTTAACAGCAGTAGGAGTTTTTTAATACAATTTGGAGATATATATATATATATATATATAATCAATACAAACCAAGGCATCCTCTATATTTTATTATCAAAGTGAATTGTAGTGGAGACTTTCATAGACGGTTTACAATATTTTTGTTTGTCTTATTGAATATAAATGTCCTAAAGTATAGAACATTACTGTGGAATAATCGACTGACAATTTTGTGTCCGTCCCTTTTTGTTTGCAAAAATAGAGACAACTGCTTAGTGCCGATTTTCAGAAAGCGAGATTTTGTAAAAACCCAAGTTTCTATTAAGGCAGCGCTGAAATGAGTAACAAAAATGTTACACTCAGAGTCAATAGCAAATGTATATCTTGGTGGGGTGCAATGGAGAATATGAATAATTCACGTTAACTTCAGGAGGGAGTTGCATGTTTTCTGCAGAAGAAAAGCTTGGGATCTGTCACGTCAAACATAGCTGCAAAATGCTGAATTCAGTGGGCTAGTAGAAAACTGCCAGTAAGAGTCTATGTGGTGATCTCTGTCTTTATACATATGCTTTGCTGCAGACACGTAGGTGGGAAAGCCTAGAAGACAGAATTCAGGTAGGATGTATGAAGTGTTAGTCTGTTGGACTGAGTCAAACATTAATAGAAAATACAGATTGCTTCTCTATGTAGAGGCAATAGGTAGTTTTCAGAACAGGCAATGTGCAGCTGAGTGTAGGTTCTGGTATGGATTTCTTTTTGCCTGAGTTTTTGTTGTCCTTGGGTTTTTGGTTTGATGGTGTGGGTTGGTTTTTGGTTTTTGATTTTATATTTTTTTTTAAATATAACCTGACTTGGCTCAGGAAGCAAAGTTCAAAATGAGATCATTAGAAGCAAAATAAGTCCTAACAAAGGGCTGTTTAAAGTCACTGTTTGTTTTCAGACCCAGTTGACTGCTGCTAAGAATCATTTCGTGCTCAATATGCCAAATCGTATGGACATGCTCCACCTCACAGCAACCCCACACATGGTTCAAGAGGCTGCTGGGCTTTTGAAATGCAGCCCTTTAACTGTGAAGTGGAAAATCAAAATAGGGTAATTAGAATCATAAATACTAGGTTTTTGAGGAAGAGCAGTATTACTTTAGCCTGTCTTTTCAACTTTTTACATACAATAGTCTTCAGTTTTCTGATCATAACTTACTGTTTTCTATAAAATATTTCTCCTTTTTACTTATTCTTCTTTTTGACTATGCCTATAGGATTTCTTATTTCTGATTCCACTCATTACAGATGCCCCTGCTTAGCACAGTGACCCGTTATGCCATCCATGCACATAGCCTGATTTTCATGAACAGTGTTGCTGTAATTAATCCCAGAAGTCGTCTGCATTTTAATACTTCGCTGGACCCCTCAATTTTGAAGATGAAGCTGGAAGTGTTCTGAGTTCAGATTGTCCTATAAAATCTTCAGTACTGCCGGATTTGGATGAAAAATGCTTTTTCCAATGAACTAAGGATTCTTTCAGTCTTTCAGAAAATTGAAGATACACGTGCTATCAGAACAGTGTTACCATAAAGTCTCAAAAATTTCAGAATATGGGTCTGAACTTTAAGTCAGGATTTTTGCATGATTTTTACAGTGCCTGCTGTATGAATCCTTCTTTTTTATATAGATAATAGATATATCATCTATTATATAATAAATGTATATTACATTTATATTTGTCTTTTCCTGGTCTGACTGTAGGTGGGAAGTATAGGGTACTTTGATAATAAATCCTCATTTACTTAGTACAACCCTGGATTTCTGTTGTCCAAAGCTTAGATTATTAATGTGCAAATGTTTAATTGCTTAACTATCCCAGATCTGTGAACCTGAAAAGATTCTTGCAACATGACTATAGTACTCTGTTGTTCACATGGGTGAAGTTTTATAATGATGAGTTTTGGATTGATAGCAAGTTATTTTATTGTTTTCCTTTTCCTTTTCCTTTTCCTTTTCCTTTTCCTTTTCCTTTTCCTTTTCCTTTTCCTTTTCCTTTTCCTTTCTTCTTTCCCCTTGCTCAATAAACTAATGCTTCCTGTCCCACTCCTAAATTAAGAGGAGAAAGAACTGTGCTGTGCCTAGGAGAACAGCATCAGAGAAAAAAAGCACATTTCAGTTATGGACTGCGCCAGCGAGGATGGAAGACACTCTGTAACTTCCAGTCTTTAGTACTTCTAATCCTTTGCACAACCTCCACCAGAACAGCAAGTTATTTCAGTTTTTAAAATCAATATACTTTGATCTATTAGAACTTTGACCTCTCACAGCTTTGTACCCTGCCTGCTAGAGGAAGCTCTGTGTAATTGATCACTCAACTCTTTTTATCCCAAGAGGCAAGTCAAACAGTCCACAGCCAACAGCTTTGTAAAGACCATGTCACAAGAGATAAATAAATTAGAAATAGATTGTTCATTATTTTACCCATCTGGCTGTAATTGAGCTATAGTTTTTTGTATACTCATACACATTGCCATAGCACATATATCAATGTAGGTTACAGGCAGGCAGGTTGAATGGGGCAAAAACTACTTTCCAAAACCAGCTCTAGCAGGTTTAAGCTTTTAAAAGTAACAATTTCCTGTAATTTCTGGATTTTGGACCTTTATTAATAAGATAGGATTTTCCCCATCAATCCCAGTGGTGCAGCATATTTTGAGGACTATCAAGGACAGCTCTTTTGGTGCCGCTCTCACACACTATGCAAGCAGGACAGGTAACACAACTTCACCTCTACAGAGTCACTCATGGCCTTGCAGAAAGCACTGCAAAACCACGCACAGGAATTTGAAATGTAGCTTTCTGCTTCCTACTAATGCTCTCCTTTGGAGGTAGAAAAAAAAAAGAAGAATAAAGAAATGGCTTGGCTAGTCTGAAAAAGCCATCTCCAAGTCAGGTGCTGGGACTGCCAAGTTAGTTACTGCCAAATAATTCCTGTCTATGGGGCACTGAGTAATATACCACAGCAGTGTAATCTGTGGTGGAGAGTTTTATCTCCTGGGAAATATTTTTTTTGATAGTGGCTATTTAGAGCAATGCAAAAGCAAAATATTTGCTTTTTAGAATGTATCTTTATTAGCTTCTTGGCAGGGATGCTTTAATAGTACACAGAGACTGGACGAACACAATGAGAATAGAAATCTCACTCCCAGCTCCTTGAGACTGAACACTGGCTGTTTTCACATTTATTTGCAAGTCAATTTTGAGAAGCTATTAATGACAAATTTAGCCTTCATTGCTGAAAGTACCTGAGTTGGAGCAGGCTAATGAAAGAAATGGTTAGTTTAAAACATTACCTCTCATTTTCTCTTAGGATCTCTCTTCCTTTCTTCCAAGAATAAGTAGGTTTGGGGGAAGCTTTCGGCTTACACTCAATGATTACTTCACCACCCACTTTGACAAGAGTTAACTTTTTCAAGAGTGTTTTGGAAAAGTCTGGACTGACGGCTGAAAGAAGAAAAACACAAACCGACAGATCAGAAACCAAAGTCAGGCTTTTTTGAACATTACAATATTCCAGGGCTGTTTCTCAGATGCAATTCCTAAATGATCTGACTTTCTGAACTGTATGCATGTACAGATGGAGCAAACAGATGCTGGCATGCTTCAGCATTGTTTAGACTTGAAACAAACAGTTCAGCTACCAGTTCAGAAACCAGTAACCTTGGCAGCAGCAGACACCCGGTGTCATGCACATCTAATTTGGGGCAGCACCCCCAAGAACTACACATGCATGAATTGTATAACGCATCCCTTTTTTTGTGTCATAACAGCATGATCATAATTTCCAGGAAAGACGGCATTTTTATGTTTTATATTCATAAGCTGCATAAACTGGCTTTTTTGATTTTAATGCTATAAGGGTGGGAGATCTTGACATGGCCCGATACTGAACCAAGCAAAGCAGGGCAAGACTTAAGCAAGTACCAGGGTATGAGATACTCTAAAATCATCTCTTTTTAGTCCCTTCAGGCACACTCTTCCATTTTGTGAAAAACAGTCAGATATTCACTGAAGCAACCACCAAAGCCCTGCAGACACTCTACAGGGCCTGGCTGTAAGGCAGGCCAGGGAGGGAGAAGATGGCTTGGCTTCTGATTCTTGCCTCAAAGGATCTTTAATGATTTATTTGACGAGACCTGGTGGCAGGCAGAGCTTTGAGGCGGCTGCCTCTCAACTGACTCTGGTAGTAAACTGTCCAAAGACAACCAGAAGGTTTTATTTATATCAAGTACGAAAACTATTTTTTTTTCAATGTAGAAAGCTCAAAGCTAACAGGTGAGACAGCTCAAGGGTTTTATGAACAACTCTTGCCTTGCTCGCTATATCTTTGCTGACAGGAGCTTGCAACAAACTCTTCCCAGTCCCCTCTAATACTCTCCATGCTCTTTTCTAGGTACATGCCTGCACCATTCCTGTATCCCCTGAACTTGCAGCATTTTTCTCCACTTATTTTCTTGCTGCACCCTTGGTGGTTAGAGTTTAGATCACCATGCGCTGCATCTGCTTGATGCTCCATAAAATGATCTAAATCTTACCTGAAGCAGCTGGTAGACAAAAACCTGCTGTGTGATAAAGAAAGAAAATTCCTTTTTCTTAGGGCATCTCATCTGCTTCAATTCTTTTGGATATATAAAACATAATCCTATACTGATAATGGGATGGGCTTTATGCTCAAATATAACTTGTCTTCCCCTTTCATGAAGCAGAGTTCACAACTCTATGAGCTGTGCTGTCTTCTATGTCTACCCACAGATGACTGACTTCATTTTAGCATAGAGGAAGACATGCATGTTCTTGAAGATTATGAAAGAGCCGTCTGAAAACCAACAGCAGCTATGTAAAACACTTCAAAATGAAAGGAGCCATCCTAAGGACAACTTCCCACTACTGCACTTAGAACCAGATGGACTATTACTTATATTGTATTATCATAATTGATACAACATTGCTTCTCAAAGTAATGTCTTAGATGATTGTCCAGAGCTTATGAGCAAAATAAATTTTTGAATAATCCTGTTATTTCTATCTGTGTATTGAACAGTTTAGACTGCGTTTTTTGCAAGTCATTTACTACTTCCTGCTTGGCCCTGTGTGAGGCAGAGGAGCTGCACAATACGGGTTTTATTCTGTGATGTTCAAAATGTTGTCATCTGACATTTAGAAACCCTGGGCTCAGTTCGCAGAACAGCTTCCCTGTGACACCTTGGAGGTAAAGGATTTGATTTCCTCACACCTTGCTTGTAAAATGAGGATTTTAATGACTTTTTTTTTTTCAACTCTAGGCCCACCCTTCTTATTTTTTCTTATTTTAATTGTTCTTTGAAAACATTAAACCTGAAAATTCTTTAAGGTGATGACTGAATCTCACTATACATTTTTACAATGCCAGCACAACAGGATCCTGCTTTTAGCTGAAGATTCAGGGCAATATAATTGGCAACAATAACAGAGAAGAATCACTTTAAGAAAACCTCTGCCTGTAATTTTCTCTTTTTTCACGTAATTTTGCTATAAGTCTCACTTTCTATTAGTGGTGTTTAATCATTTCAAGTGCTTAACGTCAGGATCTTTTAAAATAACCATTTTTATACTCAGAAAGATCTGTTTAAAAGCTAACGCTTCTCAGTGAGTGCTCAGAATATTGACCTCCTTTGAAAACTACAGTAAAAAGGAAAACATACCAGTTTTCTTTAAAAATATGCCAAATTAAACCACAGGAATTAATCCATAGGAATTAATCTGCAGCACACCATTCTGGTATTTTTCACACGTCATGCAGAAGCAAGACTGCATAACCCAAATGAGAAGTCAACCAAATACAAGTAATCTGGCAGGTTTTTAAGAGAAGGCTCTCCAAAGTCTTTGCTCTTTATGCAGACACAAGATTGGTCCCTGGGTGCTGCTGGGCATGGGGAGGCCCTGGAGTTGTCCACCACCAAGGCCTAAGACTCTGTCTTCTCAGTAGATCTGCCTTCCTCCTAAAGGCTCATTTTCACCAGGGTTTTGAATAGACGGGAAGAGCACCAGCAACTTTATTTTGATTTCTTTCATGCAGTAACATGTCCAATCTATCTTATCATTCTGAAGTCTAATTTATTGAGCATTACTGTACTTTTCTTGAACAGCAGTGCTGACAATCTTTCAAATGATTTTTTTTTTTCTATGCAGGCATCTATCAGTGCTGATAAAAACTGACTGATAATTGAAAATGCCACCATCAGAAAAGACCTCACGCTTTTCTTCTTCAGGATAAAGAAGAGAATGATACTAATGAACATTCACTTTGAAAACAACTAAACCACTGTTTTGTAACCATGAATTCTATTTAACCCTTTGAAACTACAAATCTATGCTGACATACTGGTTTCTAGGCCTGCCTGTAATACAAGAGCAGTATTTGTGAATGAGGTACCTACTAGCAGGACAGCCATGGCTGACAGGAACCTCCAGAGATGGTCCTGTAGTACCACTGCTCAAGCAGGGGCAGCTACAGTGGGCTGCCTGGGGCCATGTCCATTTCAGCGCTGAGCATCTCCAAGGATGAGCAACCTGTTCTAGCACTCAACCAACCTCACAGTAAACTTTTTCTGATGTTTAAATGGCATTTCCTGTGCTTCAGTTTGTGCCTGTTGCCTCACGTCCTGCCAGTGAGTACCACTGAGAAGAGCCTGGCTCCATTATCTGTACTTCCTCCCATCAGGTATTTAACCACCTGAATTCACAGGAGCTTCTCCAGGTATTAACAGGGATGAGTAGAGTAGGTGCACACAAAGCAGGTGGGACAGGAGCTGTTCTTGGTGAGGGTTTGGGACAGGTGCATTACAACTGCCATCAGAATGATGAAAGGTCTATTCAGACTTTGCTGCTTTCGGGTGGTTTGCAACATTCAGGATAGTAAACTTACCTATGACACTCAGTTCTGCACTGGCAAAAATGATGCCATATCTGTTTTCTGCTACACACTGATACATGCCGGCATCCAACAGGCTGACGTTTGTTATTGTGAGTGAGCCTTGCTCTAGCTGAACTCTACCCTGTAGGAAACAGTAAAACAAATAAAAAAACAAATAAGGAGATCCCTCCTTAGAGCAGAAACCCAGCAGTGGTGGTGCTGTGTTTTATACCAAGGTGGACAAAAAACATATGTAGCAGTAATGGGAAGAATTTACATGCTCTGATCTATCTGTGTGCCAGCAAAATTTATATCATGGTAGATACTAAATGGTGAAACCAATATGGTGATTGGCAAATACAATTTAAACTGGAAGACTTTCCCCTGACCTCTCTGATTTAATATCCAGACCATTTAGATTAATATCCCTTTCAAGTAGATAAACCTGAGTCAAAAAATGCACTTCCGTTCTATAGTGGCATATCACAGACAACTGTATTCTTTAAAACATTTAAAAAATGGTATTATGAGTATATATGGCAGTGAAGGCTAGTAAGGCTGGTTGCCATATTAGCTAGCACAGAGAGAAATACTTAAAACCCTCTGCAGTTTACTGAAAACAATATAGATGTTAATAATTTAATGATCCTTTACTTCGTATCAGCCACTAATGTGGTTTAAGTACAAGACCATCTGCTAGTGACCAGCATGAAGCAAGTAAAATTAGTGTGTGGAACAAAAGACTGGGGTATCATTTGTCAGCCTAAGGATATGGAGCTTGTGTTATCAATTTTAATAAGTACAGCAAAGTGTTCCCTCCCTCCCCAGGAGTTTTACCATTTAAAAGAACAGTAATATAAAGAGCTATTGGCTTTTCACGTGGCTGTAGGGCACAAATCTAATGTTTGAGCAAATCTTTGTCAGGGTTTGATCAAATCTGGGCTGCCATATTCTTTCACAGTAAGTGAAGGGAAAAAAAATGCTGGCTACATGAAAGCAATGATTTGGTCACTTGTTTTCCATTTGTAGTTATAACAGGAGATTATGGCACTGAGCGATGACTCTCCAGTGAGAGTCAGGGCATGGTGGTGTGACAAGGTGAATTTCCCCAACTCCTGTCTATCACACTCCTTTAGACAGCTCTTCATGTCCCTAGCAATCGCAGGCCATGCTCCTGCACAGGGACACAGCTCAGCAGGAGCAGGAACACCGTTAAAGACCAGCAGAAATGCTAGGGTTTCATTAACAGCTGAAGTTCACCTGAACAGGATTTGCCTAGGTTTGATTTCGTTTCAGGAATGACCTCCAAACACAGAGAAGTTGTGTGCCCTGCTTGTCACTGACAGCAGCTCTTCTGAAGACATAGTGGTGCCCACCAGGCATAGCAAAGGACTGCCTACACAGTGGGGGGGATATCAAAGCAACACTGCCCTTTCTATTTCCATTCCAAAAGTAATAAAACATACAGAGATGAGAAACCTGGTGGAGCATGAAAGGACTTACAGAGCCTGTGACCCTCCTCCTCAGCAAAAGGCTCTAATGATGCCTACCTGAGGTAGCAGTGGCTCCCCATCCTTCAGCCAGCGGTACGAGGGCTTTGGTCTCCCGTTTGCTCGGCATTCCCAGACGACGCTTTCCTCTATGGCTGCGTGTGCATCACTGATTTTCTGAATCCAGCTGGGCTGAGCTGCAGTGCAGAAGTAACGAAAAGTGTTATATCTGTAACCAACAGTGTGCTCTCTAGGTGCTAGCAAGTGACCATTTCTTTCTCTATTAGCACATTTAAAGGCTAGATTTAATAATATGGTTAACAACTGCTAAAGACAGTTTTTCCCCTGAGTCCAGTTCTGCTTCTGAAGGTGGCACATGCAAGATCAAAACCTGATTTAATTTTATTTTTAATTAAAACATTTGATGAAAAACAGTACCTTCAGAAACCCTGATCATCGTACAAAACCAAAGCAACAGTCCATGTGCTACCCCTTTTTTTATTAATGGCACTGTTAGACCCCTGGTCTTTCAAATAGAGACATTTTCTTCTTCAGGCTCTATATGATTTAGGCTTCAAAGCTCTAAAATTAAGCATCCAACTTCAACACTTGTAATTTAGAACTACCTTTGCGTTGAAATTAAAGTTACTTAGGTCTGCATGGATGTAGGCACTACTTCAGATCCAAATTATCAGTCTTGCATTAGGGATGTATCTCCAAGTACCACCATAGGAAGATATTCCTTGTGTATGAAAAAATTTGGACACAATACTTGTATTAATGACATTGAATAAAACTAAGAAAGTCCAAAAGCAGACATCGGAGATACATTTTGGTGGAATTTGGTTAAAACTGGCACCAGCAGTTTTCAGACACTTATGAGATGGCTTAAGTTTAGCCAGACTCCACATGCAAATTCCACTAAAACTGCCATGTGTTTTTGGAGGCTCTACAAAACCTCTGACTTCCTTATGTTACTTTCATAAACTCCAACTGTCTCAATATACCTAAAATGCTTTTTAGAAAGTCCCATTGAAAAGGTGAGCAAGTTCATATTTTTCTACTGGCATCTGCCCTATTTCGGCATAAGAAAATCTGAGAGGCTTAGTAGGAAGATATTGCCAGCAGAGGTCTCCAAGAACTTGGTTAATGCTTTTCCTCACGTAACCAGATTAAAAAATAATTAAGATTACTCAAAGACAGGTAATAACTTTACAGATCTCCTTTGGATAGGGACAGGTCACAGGAAGGTCTGAAAGGACAAATTGAAAAATATCCTATCAATATGGTAAGTTCCATATACAGTTCGTATGATTATACTGAAAACATTGGTAAGTCTGCCACGATGTGATGCTGGAAACACACACATTTAGAGATCTGTGTGGCTTTTCAAACTATGTTCAGGCTGCGACAGATACGTGCATAATCCCACACCTACCACACTACACACTGCTCTTCTCACCGTGCCTACAAAGCACAGAAGAAAGCTGAAGAATTTTGCACAGCCTCTTAACTACAAGGGACTTGTGAAAAAAGCAGAAGGATGAGCTGAATGTAATGACAAGGCAGAAGCAAAAAGAAGTAGCTGAAAAGGAGAGGCAAGCAGTGTTTACTTCTCTGACTGCCCCTCCCGCCCCTGTAATATTTTAAGCTTGTTTATAATCTGCATCTAAAGAGATAGGAAATGGAAAGCTTTTAAATGTAGGAAGATGAAAGTCAGTTCTGTCATCTGGAGTAAGAACTTGAACAATTCCATGGAACTGAGACATGCTGCGCAATTGCAATGGGTTCAGTGGCTCAAGGACATTTGCAAATTACTCATGAATTTACATATTTACTATTCTAACAGCATCTAACTCATAATTTTGAAGACAGTCTTATAATACCGCAGAAACAGCTCTATAAAATCACACAGATCCACTTGCTTTTTTGGCAGTACTGAGTATTTCACTGATTTTCCACCTGAAACCAACCAATCAACCAAAAAAAATCAGACAAAGCAACTGAAAGTAACCTGCTAGCAAGAACAGTCATGAAAAGTAACATCTATGCTGTAAGATGTAAGTGTACACTATGTAAAAAGAAAGAAAACTCTTGTGCAGGAAGGAAAGAAAATTCAGTATTTCTCCTTATTTTAGGCAGACTCCCCAGAGAGGGAAGATTCTCACTCAATACAGTAAAAGACTTTACCTGTCCAGTATTTCTTGGGTACTTTGCAGGCTGCACATCTGAGCTCCTGCCCTAAGTAACAGTGCTGAGACTTCAACATGCAGCACTGGAAGCTGACACCCCTGATACTCATTTTACTGTTTTCTGCAGCACCCATGAGATGCAGCCTTGGACTGTGCACCAATTTTCACCCCTCCAGTTATTTTAACTGCTTAGGCTTTCTATCCTAAAGCCATTTATGATGCAGAGAAGTACAGAAGGAACATAATAGGTCAAAAAATAAATCTCAGTGAAAACCAGAGGAGTCCTTTGTTTCACAGGAGCTTCGTTCTCTGCTGCTCTTTGGGAGAGTTTTCTAATTAGGTCAACCTCTCCTTTCAACAGTTCATTTCAGAGAATAGCAGGCACACTCCTGACTTAATCTTGAGTAATACACAAGGGCTGGTTCATGCAGCAAATATGTTAGAGCCATCAAATGAGAGTCGCCATAACATAATGAAATTTGACAACCTCCCATTGGGGATAATATGAAGACATGGTAATACGACACGAGATTTCGAGCACGATAATTAAAGTCATTCAGAGAAGGATACGAAACCAGCTCCATGCTACATTTTCTGGCATAGCGACATCATCTGAGATTTGTGACTGGTAGTAGTGCTCTAGAAAGAAATCCTTCAGATCATTTCAGTGGTGCTGACCAAAGATGAATTCTTTCACATGAAAATGGTCTGCAACTATTTTGGGCCTACTTGGAGTACTTAGATATTACTGGCTTTGGAAACTCATTGGAGGAAAAATATGGTACTAAAGAAAAAGATTACATGGAAGCTGATTAAGAATTCATCTGAGTTGCAAGAAAAATTCATATGCTAAATCTATAAAGCGGGAGAAAAAGCTTAGAAATATAAGCATGACTCTTATATCAGGATAGCTTTAAAGAAATATATCCTCCTCCTAGTAGATGAGAGCTGTCTGAATTTGTACTCAGGAGGGATGAAAGAAAAATCATGGCAGTAGTGCAAAGAAAACCTGTTTACCTTTGATCACCTTACAGTCTTCACCAACACAAAGTGGGACATTTTCAACCAGGTGACTAGGACAGTATGCTCAAATATACTCTTACTTTTCTAAGACCAAAAAATCCAGACTGATACCATTTTTCATTGTAACAAACGGAAAGCAAAAGTAGGCACTAGAAAGCTGGACCAGAAATCATGTCCTAAAAGGTATTTGGAAATGAAATAACAGAGCTGGTGATGATTCATCACATCAGAAATGAGTAAAAACCCCAAAGGATTATGGGAACACTGTGAGAAATAGACCAGAAATAAATCTGTAGGACTTAGAAGTTGTCTGTGAGTTCAAAACAGCTAAAAAGACTAAAGCAAATGAGGTACTAATACATATACAGAATCCAATTCTCGGTCAGTGTATATTGATTTCAGTGTTCCTAAGCCAATTTATAGCAGCTGATGACCTAGTGCAGGCTGTGTAATTCATCATTAATGGCAGATGAAAGGCTGAAGGACTTGTCCATTACTATATCTTTTCTAAGGAGACTGAGACAGAGCCTTGGATCAGAAAACTCTAAGGACCAGAAAGCCAAGCATACGAAGCAAGAAAAACAGATGGGAAAAATAGATGAGTAATTATAAATAAAGAATGCAGCCAGTGTATAAGGTTTGTGCAGACAAGTGCATGCATCATTCTGGTCCAAATGGGGATATAGCTTCTGTAAACAACCCCCTTATGTCCCTAATTTGTTACCCTTACCAACGATCCCAGGAATGTAAAACCAGACTTTAAATTACGACTTCTCCTCTTCTTTTCCTTCTCTTAATCCCTTCATCCTGATCTCTACTGCCAATTAAGGAGTATTTGAAATCTATACAACCTCAAAGCTGTGCAAATTCTCCACCAAAGTTATTTGCTTGAATGCTGCACCTCCATTTGCCTGCATCTTTGGAAGGTTCACCACCCCAGCAGGATGTTTCTTTTCTGCTTCTCTGAAAGACTAACCAATGTGAACCAGCCGAGGAGTTCTGCTTGGGACTAAAATATTAAATCTCAGAGGAAAAGAAATAGGGGAACATTTGAAGGAATTAACCTAGCTGGTAAAATACTTAAGTTGTCTCTACATTTTACTCAGCTTCTGTTCCAGAAGCTATTCTGCACCATTACATGACTTTCTCCCCAGTTATGCTGGACACCAAAAGACTGTAGGTATTACAGGCCCACTCACAGAGACTAGTCCTCAGACACTTATTTACTTTTCATACAGGATGGTCCAGACTGCAGCTACCCAGGGGAGTGAAGGAGGTGCAGGGTGCTCTATAAGCAGATTTTACACTTCATTTCTCATGCCTGTTTGTATTCTTGCTTCTGCTGGAGAGCTATTTTCCAAGCCAAAATGATAATAATTTGAGCAGTTTTTCTGAATCTCCTAAAATCTGATTTTTCTATAAGCAGGTTTTCAGCATTCCCTTGGAAAAGGAAAAGTGGAGGAGAAACGTGTCTATCCTCTGTGTGGAAACTTGTTCCGGATGCAAGAATTCTCTTGGGCAGCAACTTTTTCAAACCTCAGAGTTATTTCCACCCACAATAAAGTCTGAGAAAATATGTATTCCATTGGCAGGAGTCATGGCAGCCTCCCTCTGAGCAGTGATTTTCCCCAGGGTGAGTGTAACTAACTGAGTTTGGGCACCACAATGGTTGCTCCGAAGGCAAATTGCCTATTTCTGGAAGGATGGATTTGGCTGTTGCCAAGTGTTTAAGTGGTGCTTAACCCAGAGTTAAATTGACACAATATTCTGTAATGACACAGGATTTGAGAACTTTGAATAAAATGAACTTTGAATAGAAACAAGAGAGATGCTGGAAAATGAGAAATCAATTGGCAACGTATCTGCATAACAGGTAGCAAACTGGGTTTTCTAGTGAGACATGTAAAATTGTAATTAATAATAACATACACTTGTCCTAATCATGTGAATTTTCCTGTGTTTTTATCAGTCCAGAAACTCATTTGACTTCAAGTAGCTTTGAATTTTCAGCAAATTATTTGTGATCTGGGACCTAAACTGAATAGAGACATACAACTCCCTGATTTTCACTTATGCAAATTTCCTTTTTAGACCTCTAACCATAATGAAGAGCATAATACAATTTACATTTGAGGTTGTTCCATAGAGTGGCATAAAGCGGCTTTTGCACAAATAAAACACAGGCCCACTGATGAAAGGGAGGCTTTTTTCACTGCAAAATTATGGAGCCACATAAATTCCTGGTGGGACTTTGATTTGAGAAGTATTTAATCTGAAAAGCGGTCCAGCCAATTAAATGGTTTCTGCTGAAGATCTTACAAAATGCTGCAAAGAACCGTAATTAGTTACAAATAAGAGCGTCTCTCTGCTAATGCGGATGCTGCTGCGCTGACACTTTTAGAAACCATTTTAACTGCAATTTTTTCCTCTTTGCCTTGGCTTGCCTGCAAAGTGCTGGGCAGGGAGCAGATGATGCCATGTAAGACAGCGCTGATCTGACTGGAAAGCCCAGTGCCAAACTGAATGCTTTTGGTCATAATTCTGGCAGACAGATGTTCCCAGTGGTGGTGTAGCTCCTCAGCCTGTACTGGGGTGCCTGTCCCCAGCCCAGCAGCCCTACCTGCATGGCAGAGCACCCTCTCCGAGTGCTGCTTGCTTTGTCCTCTCACCACCAGCCCCATTTAACATGCTTATATTTAGGGAGACAGCTATTTTCCTGTTTTCTGTTACTCAGACTCTATATAGCATTGGGTTGGAGGATATCAAGATGTTGCATTGTCTTATCAGAAGAAGTCAATACAGGAAAGTGTAAACACACAGAGAAGCAGATTCAAAGAAGTAAGCACTGGCACAACCATCTCCTTTCAAACTTGGTGTTAAAAAATGCACTAATGTTTTTGAAAAGTCAGGGAGAGCAATATGCTGGTATGATGGTACAGAGACCTTTGCCAACGGTCAGCATGGAGAACCTGGCCAAAGCACATCAGTGGAGCTGTAGAGATGTAGCGAGGCCCTTGTCCATCAAAGGAAAAGGCTTCGAGCACGAAGGTGAGTAACCACAACAATGTCTTGCGTCCCAAGCTCAGGACAACCTTTGGGTTGTGACTGTCTGACGAAGATCTAACTGAAATGGCATCTAAACATAATATGAATGAAACATCATCCACGATGATAATAAATAAGCATCTCCTTGATGCTGGTTTTATGAACGAAAAAGCAATTTCTTTTTAAATTAGCAAGCCACTGTAGTCTGTTTACTGTACTTCTGCCAAAAGGAAAAAAATTGTTGGCGTTGCCTTTTGCTCAATATATCTTGGCCACACAGAGGTTTATCAAATTTAAAATTTATGAGCATCCAGATTAAATATAGAATCAGGTCAATGGGAGTGCTTCCAAAATGCTGCGGATCAAAACACACAGCTGATGGCGTGGCGGACCCTCATTGCAGAATTCAATGAAAAAGCAGGCACTCAAAGCAGAGGTGTTGGTACAGCTGGTGCTGTGTGCTCCGGCCGTGCCAGTGCTGGCTCATTTTGGGGACCTCACCTGCCCCAACCACAGGGATTTAACTGGCATGGGGTTTTAACTCTGTGGGGAACAACCTGCAAAGTCAGGAACACAGTGCAATATGCATTTATGGCTGCTAAATGAGGGTGGAGAAAAAGTTGTTTTGTAGTTTAATTCACTGATTTGTGGTAGGTGGTATCTGGCTGGCAATGGCAGACAGAACAAGAGACACGGCAAGAAAACAAGTGGTCTATTGTTCAGAGTTATAATAGTCAAGGAACCAGGTATAAGTCACTGTAATTGCATTAACATTAACATGTTTTCTATCGTGAAGGTCTATCTATCAAGTGGGACATACAGCCTTCAGAACAAATGCTTTTGGAGAGCAATAAAATACAGCCTATTGCAGAGGCTCAAAGCACAGAAAACAGAGGAAGAACAGATCTTGCAAGTTTAATTAACCTTTCCTGTTGCAACAAGAATGTCAAACAACTTCAGTGTCACTGATATGCTAACAGAGGAAAAAATAAACATTGATACAAGAATGAAATACAGCAAAAGTCAACCTTCCCTGACAACTTCCAGGAACACTGAAAGAAGCTGACAACGGAGGCAGCACTGGGTTATCTACAGTGAACAGGCAAATTTGAATTTCATTTTCTTTTTTTTTCTTTTCTTTTTCCTTCTTCTTTTCTACTTTTCAAAGACGCAGATAACTGGGTTTAAAGGAGTCACAGCATTAGAGCCAGATTGTGATCTCCAGGGCACACATCATGACAGAGCATGGCACTGCATGTAGACAGCACATCCAACCGTCCATATTTCATCCTTCTTTGCTGGGTGCCATCCCCAAGCTGCCAAAAGCAACTTGAAAACCTTTGCTCAACATTACAGTAGTATTTCAATAACACTTCTTAACTTTAAAAAGAAAAATGATCAAGGAAAAAAACTTTCTTTCACCTTCAAATATTTGTAAAAGATGTTTACAGTAAGTTACTTTCCCCCAAAATAGTCATTGCTATGTGAAGCTCCAGAGCCTAGCTTACAGAAAGCAGATTTTTTTATAAGAGATCTGCAAACACACTCCTTGAAAACTGAATACTTATCAACCAGTAAATCATCTTCGTCAAGACAAGGATGATATTTCAGCCAATTATCTTTAAAAACAGTAACCAGGAGAGGTGGGAGGCTAGCATCTCTCCATAGAAAGGATCCTCTGCTTACATGAAGAAAAGCATTAGCCACAGTGTCAGCTTTTGTGTAGGATCTGCAGTCCTCCAGCTATGGGATCGAGACTGGTAAATTCATTATGGCAATTTGATTATAACTTAATGTATGCTACTGAGGGAGTATACCAAAGGTTTGGTTTACTGCCTTGAAGGAAAGCAGGTTTGGCTGTGGGTTGTAGAGCAAAACTGTACAACTGATAAGGCTTTTCATTTACCGTTCACATGGGAAAAATCAGGAGAAACTTACATTGTCTGATGAATAGAAAAAGCAATTTTCAAATCTTTTAATTAAAAAAAGAAAAAAAGAGTTTGAATAACCCCAGATTCCTTTTTAATATGAAAGATTTCACTTGTTATTGCTACTTCACTCCTTTTTAATGTTTTCTCATTTTATGTTTTAAAAGGAGAAGTGTTCATTCGAAATGCAAGCCCCAAAAGTTCTGATTTCTAAATGAAAATGTCTTTTAAGAATATTTCTAATTCCTATATATGCTTAAGAAAAAAATAAAATTCAATCTAGTTTTGCCAGGAAGGATAGATCCCAAACTCTTTTTCAGGGGCAAATTTACTATAAATCAAAAACATTCCTCTCATCTCTGGAGTCCAGCCCAATCTTTCCTGCTGACAGAAGTCAGGCCCTCAGGAGCATTTGGGGGAGAAAAGAAGGAATTTTTCTCCGTGTGTTCCATAAGGAATGACACTATAAAGCTCCTGAAAATGGTAACAGGGCAGCAACAAAGAAATATTTTTATGACAGTAGGGAGGTCTCTGCACACCTGAAATGTGGGATATGTAACCTGCAGCCCCTTCACAAAATACGAAACAGAAACTAAGGACCAAACCAACAGCCCATTCATACCTCTACAACCCCAATCTTTGACTCTTGTTTACCTCTACACAAGGAAATCCACAGTAACTCAGAACAGGTAAAAGTTTCCCCCTTCAAGCTTGGTTCATCTCCTAGAAGCATTTAATTTGCTTTTAATAATCTCTTAAAAGCATTTAATTTGCAAGATGGGGCTGTTTCCAGCAGAAATTTGGGGGCAGGCAGATACTTGTATCAGGATTAGAGATACAGACATCTACTTAACACAGAAGGCCTGTGAAGTTTTACATTTTTATGAGCCCTGATCAATGGCTCTGACTTCAGTGCAAGAAGAGTATGTGTAGCAAGTCTTTGTGTGAACAGGCTCCAACAGTGTTAAATCCCAACTTTCTAGGCTGTGCAACCAGTGGCTCCTCTTGAAAGCAGTCCTTAATTGCTTGCAAGCAATTAACATTTATTAACACAAGCTGGGGCAACACATATGGAATAAATCCCAAGTGGTAACCACCGTAATTCTCTACCAGAATACCTACTTCATCCTCACAGCCACAAGAAAGTAAATGAGCCATTTGGAAGTGTTTTCTGCATGTTACCATGCCAATGTCCTTCCAGCTACGTGCCTTCATTCCAACCGCTCTGATTCTCAATTAATATGCACCATTCAGACAGGTTTTATTTCAAATCACAACCTTTTTGAGATGTGCTGTTTGTAGAAGAAAGTAATTTTAAAAATAGCCCCCAAAATTACTTTCTCACAAAATATTTACTGCATATTGCATTTGATGCAATAAAACCCCCTGAAAGCTGGCAGTCTGCTTACCATAAAATGTCAGTTGTCCTCGTGCCACATTTTTCCCTCGCACGTTTTCAGCTACGCACTCATAGAGTCCAGCATCTTCTTGCTGAAAATTTGGGATTTCAATAAGTCCACTTGATCTGTGTCTCCTGGCTTTTCTGGGTATCTGTTTCCCATCCGCTCTCCTCCAGCTAATTGTAGGAACTGGGCTAAATAAGAAAAATAAAGCAAAATAAGACTTTCATAAAAAGCTATGGGTCTTTTCCTGATAAGCTCTTGTCTGAACAACTTAGCACTGTTTCATACTGAAGGATGATGAAGATGTGGTCAGTCTGAAGCACAGAATCTGAAGCAATTTTATTATAGGTGGCTTATAAACATACATATGTATACCAATGCTGTATTGCACACACAGTTTTAAAAGCAGAAGACTATAGTCTTAAAGTAGCAATAAATATTACAGATTTTTACTAATACTTAATATCAAAGTATTATTAAAATGCTGTTTTAATGAAGTGGAATTAGGGGTTCTGCTGTGGTAATACATCCATTTTCCTACCAGTCCCACATTTTTATTTTGGAAGTATTACCAGAGTTTACTCTAGAAAGAAGAGACATGTTTTAAGTGTGGCATGAAACCTCAAAACAGGAGAAGCACAAAAACATCTTTACAAAGTCAGTTATGTCTTCTGTCTTCCTTGGAAGAGTAAGTCTATTGTTTTGGTGAGCAAAGACCCTGCTCCCCAAGTCCTCTGTCTGTTATGAATACACTCCTGCTAAGGAAAGTGAATGATTAGGAAATCCTGCAAACTCTACAATACAGCACTGAGAAGCTGGAGGAATAATAATAATGGACGAAAACTTACTTCCCCAAGGCAAAGCACTCCAGTTTCACTGTTGTTCCTTTTGCAGATGGAACTGTTTCTGGGAACTGCACTTCTATTTTCGGCTCATACTCCCCCATCACCCCTGTGAACATAAAATAGATGCTAAAGCTTGGTTGAATTTTTGCAATAAATTCACAAGTGTTCCTGTGCTAGCACAGAGCTGTTCCATACATCATTACTTGCCCAATTAATCCATTCATTTTAAACATGGCCTGTTTCTAACAGCCGTGTAGTGTGGGCTCTTTTCCCATTTACTGCCAGAGGAAAATCTGAACCAGCGCTCCACACCATCTGCCAAAGATTAAAATTTCTTCATGGCTCTGTTACTTTTTGGTTTTGAATGTTCAGGATTGTTGCAGGTAACTTGTGAAATAACGAAAGCAATAATAAGGGAGGTTCACCACCTTCTAGAAAACGAAATGTGGAACAAAGAGCCATTAGAAAAAGTTTTAAAAGCACTGGAGCTAATCGAGGCTTCTATTAGCTTCAAGGATTTAGATGCGCAGAGATCACACTCTTTGGGTAATTTCTTTATTTTTACTGTTCCAATAAATCATGCATCCTAACAGCCTCTTTATGGAATTGTGTTTAAAAATTTGTGCACATAAAAAGGCCATTATATTTATGATAAATGGCTACGTTTCTAGTCACAGCACTGTCTTAAAACCAGCACATATAATTTCACCAATAGTGATTATCAGCTAATTGATGATTGCAGTTTAAATCTTAACTGTGCAGCACTTCCTGGATGTTGGCCAAGTGCGGGGCAGGCAAGTAGTGCACAGGCTGCAAGGAGGAAGTGATGCTGGATCAGACCAGTGGAATGCCAACAGAATGCACAAATACAAGAATGAGAGAGCACAGGTAACACAAAAATGTGAGAGCATGGTTTTGCAGAGAGATTCAGGTAAGTCCAGGCTGCAACACTCCATTTCAGCCCCCTGCTTTGTAAAGAGGATGCAAGAAAAGCCTTTTTTTCTTTACTTTTTTACAGTTAAGAGTTTTAAAGTTGAAAATGCTCAATATGATGCTTACATCAAGTCTACCTTTACTTGCTGACCTAAGTATTACCTATTCTGGTGCAATAGCAGGTTATACCATTTTTCTTCCAACCCTTAATTGCAAATAAGCACTGCTGCTACATTATATAAAGAGGAGCTGCTGCACATAATCAACCATCAAAATTAAATGCATTTATTAATAATACAAGCGCTCTCTCCATAGTCATGTCCTGGTCAGCACATACAGCAGGAAACCCATGAGTCTGCATCAATGCTCTAGCATTCACACACTATACAAACAAGAATTATGAGGCATGCTCTTTTTGGCCCTCTGCACATTAACACTGCAGCCCTGAAGGGCTGGAAATGTCTATTACAGTTAACATCATGGAAAATGCTCTCTGTTCTCCCAGTTGCGACACACTAAATCTTGGCAAACTTGCCTATATTTCTCCAGACTCCACGTAAAACATTTGCTGGGTGAGGTTCTGCCCAGCCAAGAGCAAGTACTGCCCAGTGGTGCCCAAGGGCAAGGCTGAGTGTAGCATTTGGGAATAGCAGCATTGTGTTGCTGATACTGGAATTTATTGGGACATTTTGCCGGAAGACCATTTTGCCAATGAAGCCTGCAAATTTGGCAGAGGAATTTCTTCTGAGGATATGTTTTGCAGGAATGTCTGACCAGATTCAGGCAGCTGCCTCACTGTGGAAGACATTGTCTTTCAGGCTGGAGACTTAGCTAAAGAAACCACGATCTCCATCACTCTCTGGTGGCTGACCATCAGAGGTGAAGAGCTGCTTGATACCTGTGCCACCAGCCATCACCTGCCCCATTATAACCCAGGCATGTGGGCGAAGGAGATGCAGCTCCCTCCAAAAGCTCTGCAGGCTCTGCTGGCAGCCAGCAGAGTGGGAAACAAACCAAATAACATGGGAGAAAGGGAGCCAGGGCAAGGAACCACCTTGCCCCTGTCAAGTAACCCACTGATGGGCCAGCTACCAACCAGTCCCCAGCAAGCAGAATCCATAAGGACAGACCAATCTTCATGGCACATTAGATGTTTTATGTGTTTGCATTTCAGAGGCTTTCCTATTTTTATTTCCAATTTCAAGGCTTAAAAACGTGCTTTTGGATGAAAGTCCCAGGAATTTAGAAGCAAGTAATTTGTCTGAGGAGATGATACACATTTCCTGACAACACCTGTGAAATGTTAAAGTTTAATTGGCCCATACAGCTGCCGCTGATGGTAATTTTATTCCAGGACTATTTCAGTTCCTTCCTACTATTACTGTTTTAATGCTGATGTAAAAAATCCTAAGTGCATTTTAAAGAGAAGAAGTACTGCAAGAGCAGCGGCTCTCAACACCTGCGTGCTCCTAACAGGCTTTGCCTTGTGTTTGCTTCAGGGCTGGGATGGCCCAAAGGGTCCCAAAGGTGCTTCAGTAGCAGTGGAGACAGCACTCCGGGGTACCTGATGTCTGTTCAGGGAGGAATAGTGCTAAGACTCCATGTTTGTATTAAACAAAGGGGACAGCATTGCAGGTTTGTTCCCTTTCCTCTTCTCTTCCAGTCCATATCCCTCAGCAAGCTGCCTGGTGGCTTCTCTGGCATTCAAACTTAAATCTTTTTTCTTCTGAGCTGCAGTAAGTGCTATAATCCTAATGGACAACTCTAGTCTTTAGGATCATTCTCATTCTTCAGTGCTGTATACATTTAACTGTTTATCTTCTTTTCCAACATGGAAATATCTCAGAAAGCCCTTTCCCCACAATGCGACGTACCAGCTGGTGATAACCAGGACTAACTCCCATACTTCAGAACCTAAACTGA
>JBCJKH010044289.1:3347-14227 GCA_039877255.1 Loriculus beryllinus
ACTATTTTAGAACCATGTGAATTTGCAAAATGGAGGGCAGTAAAAAGTAAGGTGTAATGACAGGAGAGCTGGCTAACTTCATCTGTTTCTGTGTGGCCTTAAAAATCTTTTAAACATTCATTGTTTACTTGGTAAATGAATGAAAATGTCTCTCTACTTCATATATATATAGACATAGATACACATGTATGAATAAGATGGTTTATAAATCTCTGCAATTAACACTTGATTACATAAATGGAAGCCCTGCCTTGGTTTCTCTCAGGTTCATTTTTAACTTACATCTATAGTGAAAAAAACACAGTTTAGAAGGGATTTAGGTTTCTTTACTGTAACAATGGAGCCCATGTAAATCACGCCACTCATTTCTGCACATGTATATTGTGAGGATGTAATGATACTGATTCCTATGGGTCTGTCTTGTTACGTAATTCTCTTCTATAGCGACATTTTTGCTTAAGCCTTTTATATCACATCTGAAAATGCAGTAACACTATCAGTCCTAATTTGGGGCCTGATCTAAAGTCCGTAGCAATGAAAGAAGAATCTTCCTGTTGTTTAAGGCACTTGAGACAAGGCTTCTTAAGGCAGAGCGCCCACAACATGCAAAAGCTGTGGGATCTAGTGATGCTAGTTTATGTAATGCGCTTTACGAAAGGGGAAAAGTTTTGGTGCCAATAGGTCAGCGGAATATATGGAAGTAGGTAAGAAAGGAGCATGATCTGCTGCGAGGAGTGGGAGGGAGGAAGGGTCCCTCCCAGGTGGGGATGGCAGGCAGGCGTGAGAACAATGTAGGGTGGGTGCAGGGGGACAACAATGGTGGGGGATGGGGCGGGAGGTGAGGAAGCAGGGGGAGCTGGAACAATGCGGTGGGGGGACATCGCGGCCGGGAGCTGGGAGGCCAGCGTGGGTGTACACAAGACTGGGAATACGCTTCGCAAACAATGACATTAACAGTGCTGGCAGGACTACAGCCTCAGGCTGAGAACTGGACCAGAGCGGGAGGCTATTCCTGCACTTAAAAATATAAATAGTTGCCTTCAAGTGTTAGAAAATCACTAGCCCGGCTGTGCTTCACTTGCTAACAGTTTTAGAATTAAAAGCCCAAACTATTCTGTCTATCGGTAATGGAGCTGAGGAAGCTGCATGAGAAAATGCTGCTCTTGTCTTAAGAAAGTCAGCAATGACATATTCTATAAATGATAGTTTACTCTTCTTCAGGTTACAGAAATATTGTTTGCTGTTAGGTCTGTGCTACTCAGCAGGGAACTGATGCAACATTGTAGGAAATCACTCTAAATGGAAATTTTAGCTAAATCGACACTTTTCTCTGGTCAAGCAATGATGAAATCTGTAGCACAGCAGCACAGCTGCGAAAGTCGGCTGCTTTGGAAGTTGCTAAGGAAATTTAAGTGTAGGTGATGGCTTTAAAAGCAAAATGTAAACTCATGAAAAAATACCTCTGCACTTTAAGAGGCCAGGGCACAGGAGCAGTCTCTGGAATAAGTGAACAAAGCACAGCCTTGCACTAGAAAGTGGCAGGGCCCAATGATTCAGTCTTGGATCCTAGAGCAAAGTTGAACATTGACACCACATGTATATCCCAGGAAGTTCAGGTTGTGTGGGCTTATGTGTAGGGATGTAAATAATAGCACTAACTGTTTCAAACTGGAAAACTAAAATTCAGATAGGTTTTGCAGTTGTTCCTTAACACTTGATGTAATTTTGATACAAAGAATCATCATCAGCAGGTAGCTTTTCGTGTCTCCAAGCAATAATTTGTTAACCCCCTGGCTTTGTAGTACCTGATTTCATGTTGTCAATGCAATAGTTGGATTGTCCGTTCTGGTATTTGAATAAATAGTCTGAATCATTACAGTTTTTAAAAGTTTCTTCTGTAGCAGAAACTCTACAATACAATATCAAGTTTTTACCCAGCACTTGGGAAGCTATTTTTTCCTCTTCACTATATGTGTGTAATAGCTATTATCATAAACTGAAGTTATACAGCAACAAGAGGAAGTATTTTTAGGTGTGATCTCATTTTGCAAACGATAGAGTTATTCTAAGTATGTGCTTGTATTTTCCATTGTTTGCAGTAGCCACTAAAAAGTTAGAAAATAAAATGTTTCACCACTTATTCCAGTGTTCTTCTGGGCCTGATCCAAAAGCCATGGCAGTCAATGGGAGTACTTAGCCACTGCTTTTTCTCCTAATGTTTTAACGAATTTATAAATCAATGTAACTTGTCCTTTTGTTTCAGTAAAAACACCCATTATGGCTGTACTACCAAGAAAAGTAAGCTGTAAAATCATAGGGTTTATTTTATTTTTTTTATTTTTTTTTTTCAGGGAAGAGTATGTGTAGGTTTTGAGGGATTTTTTACCAGATAGTTTAATCTAGTTTATATATGGATTACTCCTCAAGTTTCCTCTCCAGGTGCAGAGTCCTTGCAGAGCTCCTCCTGCTAGAAAGGGGGGATTCGGTGGTCCCAGAGCAGTGCTGATCCCCAGCCCTTGTGCAGCACACTCCTCCCCGCTCCCTGGCCTTGTGGATACTCCTGTTGCAGACATGACAATGGCCGTAAGGAATTTGGAGGCTCTGTAAACTAATTTCTTCAGCAGCCACACCTTTTAATCAGGGGAGGAAATCTTGAGACTTCCAGACCCATGCAAAAACAAGAGACATGCACTTGTGTGGAGGCAAGGTCCTGGCTGGGGGGCAGCGGGGGTGTTCGTGGCTGGCTCTGGTGTGAGGGGTTCTGCCAAGCCCACGGGCACCCCTGGTCTGAGCAGGGTCCTTGGCAGTGGCTGTGCTCTCAACCTGTGCCCCAATGGGGGATAGTGTGGAACTCTAAACCTCCCGTCCTCTCTGTAAGAGTAGTTTTTAACCTATACTTCCTGAGGGATTGCATCCTGCAGAGCAGTGAGGTTTTATGTCAGCCAAGGGACCCTCCTCTCCTGTTTCAGGCCCTGAAAGAAGCTGTCCAAGTCTGACAGCCAGCAGGTTTAAAGAGCCTGTCTCTTCTTAACTGCAGCTTCCAACACCTCTTTTGTTCTCCTTTACTGCTGGGGAATTTCCATTGCTTCAGTGTCCCTCCCCTCAGACAACCTGGGAGAAGTGAGTTTCCTTCTGCAGGGCCAACCTCCGCAGCAGCTGCATTGTTCTGCCAGGACCACGGTGGCCTGTGTCAGCCGCTTGCCCCCATTGTCCGCTGGCGGCCTCCAGCACCCTGTGGGATACGTGACACGGTCCCTGTCAGCTAAAGGCCGAGCCAATATGAGCTGATGGTTTGAGTTATGTGCAGAGGTTGTAAAACAGACCTCAGCTGATAAGTATATCCTCATCAGATTCCCCAGCCGCTACATAAAATTTTGAGTTAATGGCATTTCTCTTAATAATTCAGAGTTTATTTATAGTGGATGAGACATAAACCGTCTACTACACCAAGCGTATTCTGGGGCAATACGCTTCTCAGATTCTCCCACCCCACAGGACTGACCTTTTGTCCAAAGCCAGCTTCTGAAGGGCCACAGGACTAAGAAGAAACCCTGAAAACTAGCTTCAGCTTTGCCCCTCAAAAGGCTGTGCCTCAGATCTCTGGCGAAATGTCTCAACTGTGGATGTTGAGGTGGTTTTCTTTCTATGATTTCCAAGAATTGGAAGCTTTGTGAACTTTTCTTCTATTTTGTAGATTTTAAAAAAAAGTTTTTTTCTCTTAGCCATGACTTACATTGCTGCTCCCTTTTCTCCCAGTAAGCATCTTTTGTTACGGTTTCATAGAACAATATCTTCAGCAGCAGAGCTGAGTTCGGAAGTTTCTGGCTTTTCTTTTCCTACACCATGCTGCAGTTTACCACCCACTCAGTTCTGGAAAAAAACCCTCCTGCACAAAGACTGTGTGCGTAAGATCACTGAAATAGTGTATGTTAAAAACCAGGATTGTTCTGGGTTTCTTTCTTAAACAATTCAAAGTTCAGTAGCTATGGGGTCAATTTAGCCATGGGCTATGCATAAGCAACATAATCCGGACTTGCTAGCGCAGAATCTATGGGATAGCTGTGAAGACTTTAGAGAGAGCAGGGAGGGTTTTCTGGGTCAGTAGTGCTCAGGCAGGTAACTCATTCATTTGTCCACTCATTCAAGAGTGGATAAATTGAGGCAGGTAATGTATCAAGATTCATGCAATTAAAATGACTGGAATGGTTAACAGTAAAACCCAGTCTTGTTCTTTTTGCTAATTGCTACTGCTAATGTAGTCTGCGCTAATGTAGTCTGCACTAATGCTCCTAATATGGTATCACTTTGGATCCCATTGCAATGCTGTATTCACTGTTGAATGAGGAGATGAGTTGAACTTGCAAGCTTATTAAAGGAAAAGACAGCAGGGCTCTTCACTGTCTACATTTACAGCTTGTTTTTGGAGAGTGTATTGGAATCATATGATTGTGCTATCTTTTTTTATCTCTCCCATTTCTTCCTTTGAAGTGCTCCTTTCATCTGCATTTTATAATGTACTTGTCTGAAGTCAGTGTATTAGAATGTAGAAGTAGATTTTATATTAAGAATTGAAATAATACTGTAATAATTTTGTATTTAAAGGATTTCAGATTTATGGGAAATTCATTGTAATAAAATGATGTCTAACTTTAGTTATTAGGAACATGGTCGGGGATGCAAAGTTTTCTTTTCAGGAAAATCTGTATTCTCCTAGAAATACAATAAATGACAATGCTCTTTTACATGCCAAAGGATCCATCTGGAGGGCAGGGGGAAAGGGTTGAGGGGTAGTGGTTTTTTAGGCTTGTCCTTGCATGTGGGAAAATGTCACTGTTTACCTGACTAGAAATCCAGTACCATATTGATTATCCACCATGAAACAAATTTAATTCCACCCCAGTGAAAGACAGAAAACTTTGGGAACTGTCAAGTGACTGAATGAGGCTCTGTTCTTTTTCCTGTCACAGCTTGTGTTGATTGCAAAGGGAATTGATACCCAGTGATTAAGAGAAAAATATTCTCTTCTTGTGAATTTTAGGGAAAACATTTTTGCCATTCTGTCAGTTGTTTTTTCTTGCTTTTTAAACAGGCTTGAGGAGAGCAGGATATTAAAATGCTGACTCTGCTTGTGTTGCAAAAATAGCTAAAGCAATAGCTGGTTGTCATATTTTCTGTTCTATCTTCTGATTGATTGTAGTGTAATACCTGCAGACAGCATGACATGAATTGAAAATAGAGAGTTCATGTGATTATGATTCATTCCCTGCCTTCTAAGTCCGCTGTAAATAAACTACATAATTTGTTATTTCTATATACTTGTTTTTATAACTATGTCTTTTACCTTTGCTTACTTTTCAGATATAAGAGGTGCTCCTTTACCATGTGTAATTTAATTTTCTGAGTGGACACTAGATTTGTAGAAGACAACAGTCAATCTTAGCAAAACAAATTCTTGCTGTTCCTTCTGGCATTTAATGTATATTTTGGTTGAGAAAGTTCACCTGAAATCTACCTCAGCTGCAATAAGGCTTCCTGACATGGAGTGGTCTAGGGTCCCATAAAATTATAGGAGCCTGCTTGTATTGTTTTCAGGTTGTTATTGTTCATAATAAGTTCCTGTTGTTTGAAAGACTGGTTTCTTGCATACTGGCAAGAATAATGTCTTCATATGAGGTGAGGTTGACTCATTTAGTCTGGTAAATTTATTGTGGCACATGCAGATATCACAGGTCCCTTCCTGTTTTACTTTAGAAGTGAAAGATAAGTGACTTTCTGAAAAATCTCTGTAACCTGAATGGCTCAGAAGGTGGAAATAAGATTATATCCACCAGAGAGTTTTTACTTGATTTCTGAATATTCAAAGGATGTTTATGGGTGAAGAGATTTTTTAAATATGTGAAATGCCAGAGATTATTAAGAATAATGGAAATAAATCACCAACAGATTGGATGGAAGACTGTGTGATTGGCTGTAAACTTTTTGGCTCTTTGGAACTGCTATAGGATGTGCAGAGGAGTGGGAAGATGATGTAGTGGAGGGTAGGCATGACTCATTGCTGTAGGCAAGAAATGAGACTTCATGGTCTCATCTAGTTCAGGGAGACATAAGTGGCGTATCTTTGGATGATGGAAGGCTATTGGGAGAAAAGTAACTATACACTTGCCATAGTTCTTTCAGGTTTTCTGTAAACATGTGGTAATTGCTATTCTTTGCCACACGATACTGGGAGAGATGGGTCTCTGTGATTGTTATGAATTAGGCCTTGATAGGAGTATAAAAGCAATCCTTTTTTTTTTTATGATGCCAGAGATGATGTATCTTTTAAATACCATGAAATATGTATTCGTGAAAGAGTGAGCTGACACTGTTATGACACAATTCTTATGCCAGAAATTCAGGTGGTAATTCCATCTACTCTCAGCACTGTTTATCTTTTCTCAAGCTCCCACCATGGAGAGATCTGGCATGCTCCCCAGTACAAAATGAAAAAGAAACCATATTCCTCCATTTTCCTTGTTAGTCATCTTTTCTTATAGTTGGGAATGGGGCCAGCACAAGGTTAATACTGCTCTTAAGTATCTCTCAAATCCTGCTTTGTGGATTTACATAATACATTGGCATTCTTGAGGCTCTTTATATAGACATGCATTAGCTAACAGTACTTATGGGTGTGTGGAAGGTAGAATCTCATCTTTTTCCTACCTGCAGTGCCTGTGTTCCTGAGTGCACAGACTGGGGAAAAAAAGCTCTGGATCTGTTTGCACAAGAGCAAATTTGTAACACACTTTCAAAGTAAAGCATTAGAAAATGTAAAATAAATATCCTTCAATATTCAAAGCTGAGGGGAAAAATCTCTGTTGTTTTTCATCTAAATTTTTCTTCAAGTGGTAAAACCTAAACTTTCTGAAGCTTGAAGTGAATTCCAAAAGTCATTTGTGAAATGACTCTCTTCTGAGAGAAGGAAGTGTGCACAGTGTATGTCTTAAACAGGTGGTTGTAATGAAGAAACTGATAGATCACACACGTGGCTGTTTTGATTACAGACATGCTTCTGACTATTAAACTAATCTGGTAGAAGTGTGATTGCCCATGAACAACTTAAGACAGTATCTGACGGGATGAAGTGGGAGAAGAAAGTTTACTGTAAATTAGCATGGGTTGACCATTCAGAAGGTCAGCTATCTTCACACATTTTTATCCTTGGCTAGTGCTGCCATCTAGTCTGTGCATGTGCGTTTTAAACACGGGAAAAAAGAATCCTTTTTAATCTGAGTGGAGACGTGAGTATGAAAGCATCTAACTTGCTGTGCAGAAAAACAGCTCATTTGACATACTTTTGCAAGTGTGCTGCTGAAAACCAATGAAATGGTGCATAACACGTGTACTTCTTAAGTTGTTATAGAACATAAAGTAAAATGTGAATTATCCAAGCTTTAAAGTGAACCCTCTTGTAGTTAGCGAGTGTGGGAGACGAGAAACTTGTTCTTCTGCAGTAGTTTGAAGGTTTTATTTTTATGGGGTTTTACCTGAAAAAAAGGTTTGAAATAATTCCATTATGTGTTGTTTGACCTTCTAATGAGACAGAACCACCTTCATTCAGGTGACTTCATAAGTTAAAGAGGGAGACTCCGTGCATTTGGAAATTCAACTACTTTATTTGTTCAAGGAAAACAGTCCAGCTATGTCTATCTTCTCTTCCTTTTTTGTTTTTGTCTTAAACTTCTAGTATGTATCTTATGCTAGAAACTTCCACTTAGAGTAAGTGGAAATCAGCCTAAGAATATATATTCCTGTTTCCCTTGACCTAATTTTAAGCTATGTTACTTCCACTAAAGGCTTCTTACAAGAGAGAAACATAAAAATGCTCAGTAACACCTATTTCCTAACGAAGCTGCGCACAACTCATTTCATGCAGGTTTATTTTAAATATATTTATTTTCTAAATCAATTGCTATGATTTTGGAGATACTGATACAGCATCTTTTGCATACTGTCTTGCTAGAGGGCTGTATCTTGGGCTGGAAGAATGTTTGAAGAGGGGCAAGGTTCATTTTTATGTCCCTTCCGTGTTTTGCCAATCTACTGAAATCAGGAGATCAGCAATAAAAGGTACCAAATGTAGCAGCAGTTTTTTAATTTGTGATATGAAAACGTGATTGTAAGGAATTAGATTTAGAGTAAAAGCACACGCCATATAATTCGTCAAACAGCAACAGTGGTAACTATTTTTTGTCACTGAGTTTAAAGTGGAAGCAGAGGCCCAGAGAAGTTAAAGGCATTGTTAAAACAGATGGCCTATTGAGATGCTTGTGCTTTTTCTGTTTCAAAAAGAAGTTGTTTTTCTCCTGCTGTGCTAGTAAAAAATTGCCTGGTCATTATTGCTCTGTTTGTAAGCCTGTATAGTTTTAGCATGGAGAAAGAAATGCACAGAACACTTACCTGCTCTGAAGCAGCGCTTTAGGTAATAGGCGCTATGAATCATAGAATCATAGAATAGTCAGGGTTGGAAAGGACCTTAGGATCATCTAGTTCCAACCCCCCTGCCATGGGCAGGGACATCTCACACTAAACCATGCCACACAAGGCTTCGTTCAACCTGGCTTTAAACACTGCCAGAGATGGAGCACTCATAACTTCCTTGGGCAACCCATTCCAGTGCCTCACCACCCTTACAGTAATTCCTTCCTTATATCCAGTCTAAACTTCTCCTGTATGAAGACCTGAAGCATTTTGCAAACAGCTCTTTTGAAATTTCTTTTCAAAAAGTACCAAACCATGCAGAATTTAGCTTTGGAGCACCTTCACAGTCTACCTGCAGGGAAAAGTAAGGTGGCTCATGGGGCACATATGTGCTTCTGTGGCTGGAGGATGCGAAGCAGAGGTATGAACCTAGCGCTCATCTTAGGGAGATGAGCCATTCTGAAAGGCTTGGGTTTGCATGTCTGTTCCTTAGCATGATATTGCTAAAATCTCCAATTTCTGGAGTACTGCAGCCAGGGGCGTATCAGAAATACTGTTATTTGCATTTCTTCCATGCTTCTTATGCAATTTGTTCTGTAATTTAAATACAGTTCTCTAGTGTATATCCATCAATACATGTGTATTTTATGCATGGATACATAGATTTAGTTCTTTTTGAATGATATTTGGTAGCATGGTTATGTGGCTTAAATATTTCCAAGTGTGTACAACTGATAATCTCAGAATTAGCTAAAATCGAGGAAAAAAGAAAAAAAAGGAAAAAAGATTGTCAATTGCTAGTTGCACCTTCAGTTTTACTGACTGATATGCACTCCCTGCAAAGTGCATGCTAATTAGCAAATTTGAAAAGGGTATTGTTTCTTGCTGTGACTAAAAATTTAAAATTACTTTTTAAACCAGACTAAAAGTGCATTCCACCCTAACCCCCAAATTGCAAGCTGTTCCTTTCAGGATATTACTCAGATTTCTAGTAGCTGGATGTCTGTAATGGTTTTCCTCGCTTGCTAAAATCTAGTGAGGCCATTACCATTTAAAATACTTTATTATACGTTTCAAGATCAGCAATTAACATTTAAAGTGTGTTTGGAGCAGGCAAAACATTATTGTATCTGGACAATGTTCTTTGCATGCATGTTTCCTTCAACGCATCTTTATTGCCTTAATTAAAGTATTTAAACTGCCAAAAATACTTCTGGAGTCTAGGAAGGGCAATCTTTTCCACATCAAACTCTATCTAAATTGATAGCATAGTGGTGGAAGATGTAACTTGATAAAAATTACTAGCCCGATTTTTTGCCTTTTTTTCCTCTTTTTGATAGCTAAAATTATCAGTAAATCCTTGTTTTGGCATAACTTTTCTTTTTTCCAACCAAAGATATTTAAGGAACCTCAGTATTTCTCAGGTTTCTCAAGAATCAGTAATTGTCAAACCTGAATAAATTCAGCAAAGTTAAATATTTTGAAACTAAAATGCCTTTCTAATCTTAATGAAGATGTGCTCTAAATAGAACGTAAATGTTCTGTTGCAAGAAGATACCTACAGTGTTTTCATGTATCAAGTTGTATGAAAGGCAGATACCCTAAATGAGAATCATTCAGCTGTTATTGTATTCATAGTTGGATTCTATAAAGCACTTGGATTTGAGCAATGGATGTTGGCCTGTGGGCTAGTTATTTGGAAGGCTAAATGGAAACTGAAGTATTCTGAAAATGTCTTTCTGTTGCTGGCAAACAGAAATTGTGACTAATCAAATCATATCAGTATGTATGCATGTGGAAGTGCAAGGTTTTGTAGAGTCCAGGAAGTGGACTCTGGATTCTATCTAGTTATTAACTTGCCAGGAACTCTTACAAACTTTTCTTAGGAAAAAAACCTGACCATGGCCACTGATGTGGACAAGCAAATGACAGACTACCAGTAAAATTGAAAGGGTCCTGCTTCAGACAATGCAGAGCAACCTGGATGTGTGACCTTGTAAAACACAGATGACATTTTTCTCATGCTACTTTTAACTTTAATAATGAACATATATCACAAATATTACTGTCATTCTAAGCGTACCTTACCATTTTATGTTTGTAAGTTCAGCAGTGGCAAAGCTATTGCTAAGTATGAAAAGTGAAGTACAGACTCTCAGGCTGTAAGAACACTATGACATGAGATGTTTTTACAAGGAATCATTTCAGAAATCAATAATGTCCTGTTCATGCCTTTCATCAACTGGAAAACAGTCTATTAGATTGAGACAGAAAAAGGTTTTGTTTTTTTTTTTTGTTTTGTTTTGGTTTTTTTTTTGTTTTGTTTTGTTTGGGTTTTGTGTGGTTTTTTTTTTTTTTTTTTTTTTTTTTGTTTTTTTTTTTTTTTTTTTTTTTTTTTTTTTTTTTTTTTTTTTTTTTTT
>JBCJKH010044294.1:8550-23556 GCA_039877255.1 Loriculus beryllinus
TCCCTGGCAGTGTTCAAGGCCAGGTTGGATGAAGCCTTGTGTGGCATGGTTTAGTGTGGGGTGTCCCCGCTTATGGCAGGGGTGTTGGAACTAGATGATCTTAAGGTCCTTTCCAACCCTATCTGTTCTATGATTCTGTGATAATGTTGAGCTATGCTCTGTGAGAAGCATAATGCACTCAAGAGTCTTAATTGTTTCTAGTTCATACTTGACCTTTAAAGTGTATTACTATTGTGATGTTTAAGTAGCAAGTGTTACTGAACACTCAGAATGAAGAATATTGAAAGAATTCAGTAAAGGAAATAATTACCAAAATTAGTGAAGTGTTTAGAGTGAAATATAACTTCATTTGGACATTTAATTTAGGAGGAAAATATAAATTTTCTTCTTGTAATGTTTTACTAAGTAATTATTCTGTTGTATCACAGATATGCTATGTTCATAATTTTGTATTGGCTACATGTTTTTTCCCCGTAGAAAATAGTAATTATTTTCAGTGAACCAAATGCTGCACTTCAGTTAATTTTCTGAGAAGTTGGTTAACAGGGTATGCTAGCTGCTCTGTAACATTGGAAGAAAATAATTAGCTGGTTTTGTAATTCATTGAAAATTAGCAAAATTAATGCAGGGGACAGTAAGTGCCATGCAGAGGCAGTTACATTGAAAATATGAGACAAGTATTGTAGTGGAAAAAATTAAAGTAGCATAGCTCTAATCAAATTAAATCCTTTCTATACAGCTGAAATTGCTCAGTGGAGGTGTCATTTTTATTAATTTACAAGGTCATGCATGACACAGAACCATAGATCATATTAGAATTAGTCTATGTATTTTGCTTATGGCTTCCCGTTTAGATAATTATTATGCATTTCTTTAGGACTTTTAATTCCACTTACAAAAATTCTTTGCATTTAACTAAGAATTGTAAGGGGTTTCTAAAAATGACAAGAATATGCTGCTATCTGCCAGAATTTTTTTAATAGTTTTCTTTTAAATAAAGGACTTATAAGTGATAAGTATTTTTGCTATTGATGTATGTGCTGTCTTCCAGCATCTACAGATCATGGGAAAAAATTGCACACAGTGTCATTTCAGTTTTGTAAGTTTGAAACAAGTTTGCTGATTTCACAGGTTGAGCAGTCACATATAGCACTATCCCTTCTAGCTCTAGTTCTGATCCTGCTTTCTGAAAGTACTGCTTCCCATTGTTCAACAAAGCCTTCATTACCTGGGGACTCTTCTTCCTTTTAATAATTAGTCAGTAGACTCTTGGCATTTCTTTTTACCCTGAGGGAAGTAGTTTGTGATCATTCCTGAAGTACATTTTTCTTCACAGTGCTTGGTATTAGTTTTATTTGGATAAGGATAATACTTTACCCATTACAGCTTTTCTTTGCAGTGATTCATTTTCAAATTATCTTCTAAAGCTTCTTTTGAATTTAAACTCTGTTCCCATAGACAGCAGCTCTGCTGGTTTAGTTAGTCCCATCATGTATGAGCCTCTCAAAACTATTAAAGCGGTATTAATTTGTTGAATTTAAGCTTACATTTCAGCCTGTTGCAGTCACGTAGCCAGAACTTGTGTGTTACAGTAGTAAAGATCTTAGCGTTTCCGTATGGTCTATGAAATACATTTCAGCCATAATGACCCATTATTTAAAAACCAGTTACAGATAAAGTATGTATTTATATAAGAATAACATAATGTACTCAACATAAAGTAGAATAATCTTGAGTATATACAGTTACTTAGAACTCCTCTCAAAGGAATGAAAAAATAGCAGGTCTTGGAAGACAGTAAAGAAAAATAATTTCTTAGTTTGTGGAGAATGTTGCTGTGGAGAGGGTAGAATTATCCTATGTCTAGGGATGCATATTATCAATACTTGCTATTCTGTACTGGTTGATCGTAATTTGGCACTGCTGGGTAAAACCTGTTTTAACTTGGATTAAAAGCATGGTAGATCTCCTAGACATTTTCCTCTACTTTAAGCTAATAAACAGTCTTCAGTAATGCTAAAGGTGAGCTTTAGAAATGTAAGCAGCCATAAATACCAATAAATGCATAGATAATTCCCCTTTGAGTTGTTTTGAAATATTTTTTTTGTTAATGCTTCCAAAGTATTAGCAAACAATGCATTCAAAGAATTTAGAAGTCTTAGGTAATTCGTTTTAATTTCAGTTTGGGATTGCCTTCTACTTAATTTATATATGTTGCTTGTTTAGTTGTTGAGTTTGCTTATTTAAAGATAGCATTTAAGTAAACATAAAAGAATGCTTACATTAAGCCCACTTGTACTAATGTAGTAATGTATGTGGGCCTAAATCACCTTAAGGATGTTGATCAGTATGGTTTAAAAATAAATAAAAAATGAGCTGGAGTAAATAAAAATCAGGCCCAAAGTAGCTGTAAACAATAATCAAAAGTTAATAACAGGATGGACTTTAGTGCAGTCGTCAGCAGATGCATACTGAAGGTTTAATTTAACAAAGTTGCTAGGTCATTCGCACACCCTCAGAGAACATAAACCACTCTCCAGTTACATTGCTATGGAATTACTTTAACAAACTAAATACCTGAAGTAAAAGGGTGAAAGTCATGGGTATTATGATCTATAGAAAGGAAGTAGCAAGTGCTGAAGATATCATGAAGGTACCTGGTGCACTAAGATCTTGCAGTGCCAGAATATTTGTTACATAAAATGAAGGTAAAAATCATCAAACTGCATCTGAAAGAGAATTTCCTTTCCAACCTCTCCTTGTCAGATCGGATGTTTATTTTAACTACAGGGGGAAAGAAATGAGGAAAAAACCCCACTTTTTGTTTGTTAGAAGTATCTTTAGGATTTTAATTGACTCAATAGAAAATAAAATTCACTCCAGATTGGAAAACAAAACCAAGTTACACCCAACAGTGAAAGCCGTTCATCCTTGTGGAATACAAATGCAGGATACTGTATTCAGTGTTCAATTAAGCAACTGAATAATATAGCCAAGTATTTACCCCTTAAATATTTGGTAAGGGGATAGTACAAGTTGAACCTTAATTAAGCAGTTAAATATTAAGTACCTTTGAAGAAATCGTATGGTGCTCACCTTTTTGTTTTCACTTTAATGATTAGTAGAAGATAACCTGAAATTCACATCTGTGTGTATTTAGCATATAGGAGAGAATTTATAAACAGATTCCAAGTAGGTGTGTGTAATTGTTTAGATTTTGTGGTGTGTTTTTCTGTTTATTTGTTTGCAGTTTTTTTCCTTTTGACAGGGGATTGGGAACACTGTTGGTTTTTTTTTTTTTTCATTTAGTTTGTTTGTTTTTTTAAACCATGATGGTAGGAATACTTACTTAAAGTAGTTTTTAATGATGATTGTGACAGTATGTGGCAAGAAATTCTGGCTCTATTGAAAGCTATGCCAGAATTTCATTACATACTTTTACATGAGAGAATCATGGCAGTCAATGTGTGATGTGATTTTTCCCTGGCATCGATATTGCTTTAGTCTTATGTCATTCCTTTCTAGAGACTTGTGAGTTGTTTACTTTGATGGAATAATTTAAATTGTTACTGGTTAAAACACTCTGGGAGCTGCTGCCGAGTACAAAGTGATTATTGACCAGAAAGCTTGGGCTTTGGCATTTTTTTATAAATCGCAAATTATATTTTCAAATGTAATAAGCAGTGAGTATAAATAATACGTGATATTATTGTTCTTAAATGTAGAAAGATGGGCATCATGTACAATATAGCTTAGAGAGGATTATTTGACTCCTAATTTCTGGTAATATTTCAGTTGAAGTATTATATACACAGTAAAGATTACTGTTGCTAACAGCTGTTTGCAGGCTTTTATGTTAAGTTAAACTATGTTTATGTTAGCAGTTGTCTAATGATCAAATAACTGTTACCTAATCTGTTCAGTTTTAGTTTAGCATTACATGATCATGTGATGCAACATGTATTGTTAATAATGTAATTGTATTTCTGTAGCTAATAAACAATACTAGCCTTTTTATGAGCTGCAAATAGCAATGCATGATAAAAGATTACAGGGATAAGACTGTAAAAGGAGACCTCCTGTAAAGGCACAGCATGATATTGGAGTCCTCAAGGCTAGGATGAGTTCATTAGTGGGCCATTACTGCAGAATGCAACTTTGGCAAAACCACTTTTGGTAATCAAAGATGGAACATAGTGCAAGTAATGGTATAATATAAAGGGTGTTTTATAGTATACATTTAGATGGAATACAGAATTGCGAATTGATGAAGAAATCAAGGTGTATAGTATGTTAGAAGTCAGATAAAAATAATCCCAAGAGGGTCCTCAAGAGAGGAGGAAGCAGCCATTCACATTCACATAATCCTGAGAGGGTCAGGGAAGGCTGAGTTTAATATCAGAGACTGTTAAGATTTCAGTTAGTCTGCTGTTAAATTCTTGCCTTGCACATGCGTGACAGAAGTTGGAGTGCAGCGTATTGGTGGGGAGTGCAGGCAAATTAGGCTGTAAAATTTGTATGAAACAGAGCACTATACTTGAAAAAGTTGAAAGCAAATTGGAGAGCATACAGATGAACACATTCAGAATGATGTTTGCAAACTATCAGCTGCTAGGAAGTTGGAGGAACTGTATTTGTTTATTCTGAAGCAAAAATCCTGAAAGTTGGACATAAAGAATTTTTGAAATGTAGTTATGGAATTAGTATGTCTGCTGGTGGTATGACTGGCTGCCTGTATGTGTGCCTGACAACCCACTGAGAACTGCTGGAGCAGAAGAAATAATGATCAGCATTCTTCATGTCTACTAGTAACAGAACAAAACACAATGAACTCGAATTTTCAGGGAAAATAAATTATTTTGACATTAGGGAGAACTTGCTAAGTGTGATGATAATGAACATTCATTCCCATTATCTGGAAGCTTGCTGGAATCCTCTTTGCTGGAGATCGAAGTCTACTCAGTAGGCTGCCTTGCTTTACCCAGGAAGCATGTTGACTTGTTAAAGTCACTTCCAGTGTAACACTTTTTAGATTTAAGGACTACATCTCCTTTGTCTCTGTTTCACTGAATTTTATAATTGCTTACAAGTGGTGTTGGAGTTATATGGGCATTTTCTTTTTAAATAGCAGTTTAAATATTAGATTTTGGTTTTCCCTTCAAGACATTACTCTTACAAACAGTATCTTTGTCTCATAGGCAGAGAAACGTGCATTGAAATAATATATTTTTTATTTTTCTTCATGTTATTTGATGATAGACTTCAGAAGTTCGCATGCTGTATCTTGCTGGTCTTTTGCAGATCTGCAAATCTTCAAAAATTTAATTCTGTCCTTACAAACCTGTCTTGCAAAAAGGCGACCTGAAATCACACAGGTAATCCTACCTTGAGACATACACTTTTTAAAGCTTCACAGGGTTCCAAGTTGAACTCAGATGAGGAAAAGGGAAGGAAAAGTTACTTCTCTTTTCTCTAATCCTTAATGTGATTCTAAGTCACAAATGAAGTCACTCTGGTTTAAATATTGGATTCATTAATTTGGAGTTTTCAAAATGTCTTGTAGTCTGCTCTCAAAGCTGTCAGTCTGTTCATGTTCAATGATCTTTCTGTTAGTGCTTAAGCTTTTCAAAGCATCCATGCAGTTTATTAGACAACTGTGTAAAACATCACATAATTTAGCACCTATTAGGTGACAAACAGAAGAACCATGTGAAATACTGATATGGTATCATGGTGGAGCATTTCAGCTTCAATTGCCCACTGATATGGCTCCCAGAACTTTGTTCCCTTCTTAGTCAATTTTTACCATTTCTGCTTCTGCCACATATTTTTTGGTTTTCCTTCTGACAAAATTCAATGGAACTTTATTTAACGTAGGTGTTCTGTTTAATTTCTGTTGACCTTTAGGGTACTGACCTTTAGGGTACTGTGCAGCATAAAGCATCTGATGTTTTGATCCATCTAAATACAGAGTTTTTTTCAAATGTCAGGCAAAGGAAATACAGCAGTGGAACATAAAAAATTTAATAATGGCCTCCAGTAGGTCTCATTCAACAACACAGTAAAATTACCATAGTAATATTTACATGGACAGAATTAAGTTATTCTGATACTTTCATAATGTTTCTTTTTTGCATAGAAATGCCTAGGGACTCATCAGATTGATTAGGTTTCTGCAGCTACCAGACAGACAGGTAATAGAGAAATGCACTTACTACAAGTAGAACGATTGGTTCAGCTGCATGAAAAACCAGTGATGAAGTAAACTGTACAAAATACATCAGTTTTGTCCTCTTTTAATACATACTGTTTTTGCATTAGTGAAATCCCATATATGGGTTGCTTCCATTCGTTCTGTATCTGATCCTTTCCTCTAATTTTTAGTTTTGTAGTCTTCTGTGGTTTCTGCTTTTAGTCCATTGCTAGATCTGAGTTATTCCCATTATTCATGGCGGATTTCTATCTTTCAATATGATTCTGAAATGTCAGGCATATTAAATAAAATGTTAAGTGTTTAGTGTTGTCTAATTTTATATGCATGCATTCATTAATACTGAATATCCAGAGATTGCAGGTGTACAAAAAAACCCCAGAACAGCTTTGTCTTAATGGTGATTCCTTTTCATCAGTAGACAACATTCTCATCCTTATCAATAGACTGTTTTATGAGTATTGAGTTTGATATGTAATCATAAAAAAAAAAAAAGACTGAAAATGATGCTGTTCACGTGATGCATAAGAGGCAATACAACTGGAGATGGTCATCTCCACGGATTTAATTTTCATGTGTGATTTCAACATGCAGAGGATAGCTGGCTGCAGGGGGGCAGTGACTGTATAGAAGCTATAAAATGTAGCTACTGGAGCTCTGAAATCAAAATGCAGACTCAACTTCACAGGTTTTTCCAAAAGCTTAGAAAAAGCTTTGTTTATACAGAAGCAGTAGTAGACTCTACATACAGAAGAAAATGATTGGGACCACTTACTTGTTAAATGTACATTTTAATGTTTACCTGAAATAACAAGGCCCTTTGCAGTCACTGCAGTGTTCATGACTCCAGGCATTATTTGGAGGTAAACCCATTCCTCTTTTAAGGGTGATGCAGATGATGTGCCTGACTTCTGAGAAGCTGCCCAAGATCAACTATTTTCTTGGTATACCAAGTCCATGGTATAGTGTCTTTGCAGTCTCTTATAGTTAGATCTGCCCACCATGAAGGTGATATTTTGCAGATACTATAGGCAATTAAAAATGATGAACTTTATTGTATTGTTATAGTCCCCATTGCTCCAGCTTACGGAATTTCTGTGCACTACGCCTTTTTTTTTTCTTTCACAGTTTCATTTACATGAACAAACTTGTAATTATCAACTAGAAAGGTAATTTATTATGATAAATAATTGTGTACTTTTGAGCTGCATGCACACAGTGGTGGCGAGTATCATATTTTATTTTATTCAAGTCAAGTATTTGTCTTCACTTACTCAAAATTCATGCCTTTTGTGCTATTTTACAATGATTTATGACTCCAGATAGTAATAACATTCGCACTTAAATTATATATGTGGAATTTATTTTGTTCTAGTCTTCACGTTTTTTTATAGTTTTGGCTTTTCACTGAAAGCGGGAGATTAGCTATACTTCTCTATTACTGATAAAACTAATTTCACTTTTTCCAAATCTTACTTGGTTGGAGTTTGTTTTGGCAGAATTGAGGGTAAATTAGGTCTTGGTCTTGTTTTAAACATCTCCCAAAACTGTCAGATGCAGATTCAGTGCCTGTTTTTCAAGGTGGTTATTCATAAGGGGTTTTTGTTTGTTTTGTTCTAATCTTGAGTCTGGTTTTGTGTTAAAATATTTATAACACTGTTCAGGGATTGCCTGTATCAATCCTGTCAGTGCTTCTTTCTCTAAGCAGCAGTACTGTGTATCTGCTGGCTCTGGTGCTCTCTGATATTTTTTCACTTCTTGACTTCCAAATACTTGTGAGACTATGAGTTGAAAACAAGCAAAAATGCTTCACCATGCAAACCCGTAGTGTTATTTTCAGTATTCATGGTAAAAGATAGCAGTTATGAAACTGTCAAAGTGCCATTTAAATTGTTTTACAAGATGTCTTTTGTTAAAAGTGGTTTTATGTTCTGGATATATTATGTTACGCCACTTCTTAGGTGAGTGTAGACTTTTGATTTTGATTGTTAAGCTGAAATGCAATAACAAAAATACAGGTAAGCCGCTCATCAGCAATGAAGTGAAATTCTGTTTTCCTTATTTAAGGAACTATCATTATTTGTGGATTTCTGTGGTAATGGTGTGATAAATGTTAAAAAGTATTATTAATGGACCTGTTCCTTGTTGGTGGCTTTTTTTTTTTTTTTTAATTAGAGCAATAACTTATTTTTTCTTAACTCAGTATTCTGCCAAAGCTTTATTCAATCCTTTGCCCAGAGTTGAGAAAAATCAGCAAAATTCATGCATATTTTAGTAAGTAATTACTTTCTAATGTAGGCTAGTTTATTTTGGTTTGCTTTGTTTGAAAAGATTTATTTGGCTGAATTCTTGTGAAAGGGATTTTAATGTTGTCTTTTACACACACACAAAAAAAAAAAAGAGTAAGTTTTGCTGTTCAGCAAGATCTGTAAAGTATAACAAGGATGAAAAGCAAAACTGACTGAAGACAGCACTTTGATCCATCTGCTTATGTTTCTTTACTTTCATCTTACATTTTAAGTGGTGTTGTTTTTGAACTCGGTGGTTTGACCGTCAACTGGGAGACTTCTAAGGGAATCTAAATGGATACATATTTCTACAAATTACCCATTATCTCTGCAGAATTTTTCCTCTGTCTGTGTGCCTTGTGACTGTGCCAAGCTTTAATATAATACTCAATTACTGTCTAATAGTCGGTATTGAATGGTCCCTAGTCAAGCTTTTCTCTGACACTTACTTAGAAAGTTAACTCACAGATTGAAATAAATGTTATTAAGCATTTTACTTCTAAGTTGGACTTTAATTTGATAATTTTGTTTACATAACCAACATATTAAAGAAGAAAAGATTTTGAAAGTCCTGTGTTTGTATCAACTACGGAAGAATTGAAAGTAACTTTAGCTGTCTTCAAAAATTTCTTGCAAATAGCAGGTATTCAGTAGGAAAGCATTTTCATTTCTATTTAGTAGTGTTTAGTATCTTTCTATGACAAAAGAAAAGAGTCTGGGAACAAAATATCAGTTATTGGCTATTCAGAAAGACCTGTTGAAAAATTTTTAAATTTCCCTGAAGATGAATATAAACAAAAATGACATGTAATTGGGAGCAATAAAAGTGTAGGGGAGCCTGAGGTGAAAAAGGGAAGGTGTTGTCTTTGTGTCTCATCATCCTACTCTAATTGCTGCAAGTTGAAACTACTTTTCCTCATGTTTAGTCTGTTTTGCAGATCACAGTAGCTGGTCAGTGATCACCGTATCTTGATCCATGAACTTTCTTTTATGTGATTTTCTCCCCTTGTCCTGTTGAGGAGGGGAAGTAAGAGAGCAGTTGCTTGAGTATCTAGAAGCAAGCCAAGGTCATCAGTGTAGAAAAATGCCTGATTGAATTTTCCAGCTTTGACAATATTTTGAAAAATAATTAAATTCAGTAATATATATTGTATAAATCCAAGTATTCAGCAGAAAAATCCCGAATTTTAGTCATTGTGATATCTTTAATGACTGTCAAGGTCAGAGTTTGATTTAATTTATTAAAAATCTAAAGAAGCACAGTGAATTTCTTCCCACTCAGTTACCTTTTTCACTGAAAGTTCAGCTACTTAAGTCTTTATCAGCACTAATGATGACGGAGTAGATTAACTCCTCCAGTCTTTTACATAGCAGACCTGGTAATAACAGGTGAAGTCAGGAGCTGCGTTTTCCAAAGGAAGTGCAGTGAATAACCCACTAAGAGGCACTGGAGAGTTTGCTCCTTCTATGATCAGCTACCACTTTGTGACCTCTGCAGGCTTTCCTAATTTATCTGAAAGAGCTATGCAGCCTTTTGCTTGAGAAAGAAAATACATGGGAATCTACTGTTAGAAATGGCTTTTATACGTAACAAAGGACCATTCATGTAAGAAGCCACAAGCAACAAAGTATGATCTGAAATACTGCTAAACTAATCCTTCTTGAGCAGAAATTAATTCCGACTAACTTGCACAGAGGACATAAACTAATCCTGAAAGTTATGAGTTTTTCACCATTCACAAAGGAGAATAGAGATTCTATTCTCTGTTTTAAGTAAGCAGAAGGACTACAGTAATAATAATGATTTGCTTTGTGTTTTTATTTGTGTTTGTTGAAAAAGCTTTAGTCAAAGGCTGAAAGAAGTTTGTAAACAAGATGTCCATCCACACTGATTGTGTCATAACCTGCCATTACTTTAAATGCTATTTAATGAATTTTTTAACATACAAATTCTATTTTAAATTGCTTTAAATGTTCATGTGAGTAGTATGAAGTTACTCTTACTAAGTAATCCAGTCTCATTACCTAATTGTCTGTTATCAAACATTAATTTTCTTAATGTGCAGATGTTATACTTTACTGTATTTGAAAAGAGTCACTTTGCATACAAAGTCAGTCCTGCAACAGACTTGGCCTGTACACAGACTATGTACTGGTGTTGTATACAGCCATATCAGTACCAATATAATGTAATAAGGCTGTCTTTGAAATGTTTTTCACATCACAGTGGATGAAATGCTTTTAAAAAAGGGCACCTTTCTACTGCTGTATTCATGTTTCTTCAGATTGTAGCAAGCAGTGTAAAATAATACCTTGCCATGATTTCAGCTCTGCAAGAGTTACATTTCATTTAGCTGTCAGTTCTTCTTGTTGAGGAGCAAGGATATTTTGAAAGAAACTGTTACAATCCTAGCTCACACAGAAGAATAAGAAATCAATAGCAACAAAATCTGGACATGAATGAGATGAAGCATAGTGAAGTGAGAATATCTGGTCTCTTGGCCTTTGGAAAGGAAGAAATCATTTGTATTGGACAAGACTGACAGTTAAAGAGGAGTTGTGGGTATCAGATGTAGCTGGGAAATTATACAGAACTGTAAATAACATCCATAGGATGGATGAGTTTGGAAAAAGGAAAGTAGTTACTTCTTGAATTTTTTGTTTTTTGTTTTGTTTTGGTTTGGTTTTGCAGGGTTTTTTTTTGGGGGGGTGTGTGTGGTGCGGGGTTTTTTTGGTGTTTTTTTTTTTTTTTTAATGAGAGCATCAGTGTAAGACTTCATATATGAGAAGATGGAAAGATTGAAATGATGGGTGATTTTTTTGTTGCTGTTCTGTTAGTGAATTGAGGTATGAATTCTGAAATTTTCCTTTCATCCCAGCCCTAAGGTCTGCTGAAAAAATACTTTTCCCTGCAGTAGCTGAGATGGTCCTTAAATCTGTCAAGTCTATTAGGTGTCCTTTATTTTTGAAGACAATCCTTATTTATTTCATCAGTTACACAATTAAGGGAAAGCTGTATTGATTAATCAGATCCTTGAGGAGTGGCAGTTGTTGAAATAGATTTCCTGCATATTATTACCTTGGAAGTAACTTATTTTTAACAAAACATGCAACTTATAAAGTACAAAGAAAAAAAAATGAAAAGAGACAGAGTGTTCCCATTAGGCATTTCCAACACCAAACATATTTTTCCATTTGAAATAAAATTGTGGCCATAGCATCGTGTTGCTCTTTGTCTCCTAAAATGCTGGTTTTTTCTCTGAGAGACTAATTTTGCACTTTTTACCTCATAAGGACATGACATGCCAAGAAAACAACTTGTAGAAGATTAATACGTATCTAACAACAAGTACTTCTCTATATAAGGACACTCAGTGAGTAGTGTGCAAGTGAGAGGAACTTTAAATGTGGGTAACAATTCGGCACTTCCTGCTGGACCCTGGGATTTTCTAGGTGAAGGTCTTACTAGAGCTCCTTGCAGATTTTGTTTAAAGCTCAGCAGCGTATCAATGAAGAGAGATGCTACCCTGTATCACTGTTATGTGATCTGAATGTTTTTCAGGTGCTGAGAAGAATGTAGGAGGATATTAAAACAATGCAGTAGAACTGGGAAAGGAAGTGAGTTTCCTTTGACTTTAAGATAGGGACTTGGTGAAAGCATCAAAGAATGAGCGAGGTGAAGGAATCTCTCCAGAACTGGAGGCAGTGGTGCATACCCTAAGCTAGGCACATTGCTTGTGAAGTGCAAAAGCTAGGTCATGATACAAAAAAATTAGGAATAATGGAGGAGGGTACTGTAAGGTTTCACATGTTCTGAAGGACTTCTGAATAAATGAGTTGGAGCTGATTTGCCATTTCACAAGAATCACTTGCTGATGTTCAGTACACTACATGTTGTGGACCTCAAATAAGTGCTTAAAAAGTGGCTTTAAAGCCAAAGATTCCTTTGTGTCATCAGAAACTTCAGGAAGTTGTTTTAACCCTTAAATGAAAAATTAATTCAAAATGTATGTTTATTCCACCTGGAAGACTAGTAATTAGGATGCTTTTTATGATCAGACTTTTTATTTTATATGGCATGTTTTGCACAGCTAAGTATTTGTATGATGGAATACAGACATACAACATACTTTATATTATCCTACCATAAAAAATGTTCAGCACTCTGATCCTAATGTCGAGACTAAAACCGACTCAGATTTAGTTCGTTAAGATGCATTTCCAGGTGAGCCATTCCTTTCCATCTTCTTTCTCTTTCCTCTGCTTTTTATGCCATCAATGAAAACATTTCACTGAGGTGTACTGTTTGATTAAGATGGAAAACTAACTAGTTTTGTTTTCTGATATTCACCTATGAAACAAATACCTTGTGTGGTAAATGTGGGAGGAACTACTTTGTGTATTACCAACAGCATGTCAGCTCCTCTTTTAGTTACAAAAATGATGATAGATTTTAATGAAAAGAACATCCTTTCCTTTTATATTTGAAGATATTTGAGACTTTTATGTTGGAATATAGCTGAGAAAATTCAAGACAGCAGTGAAGGCGTGGAAAAAATATAAAAAAGATTTATGATCAGAGTATCAAACTGATATGTTTGTGAGAAATTATTCCATTTATAAATTACTGGAGAATTATAATGAATATTTGCTTACAGTTAATTGCTCAATTTCTGTACTGCATAATACAGTGAAGTACAATAGAGATAAATCTTCATTTGATCTTGAAGGTTGTGTAACTAAAGTTTTCAATCATTCTTCCCCACCTGCCAAAACAGTTTCAGAATTGGAGGAGATGCTTCATTTTGACAGCATTGAATGCCTGGAAATAATGAAGCATGCACCCACAAGATGATTAAACTTTGCAGTTGAAAGATCTTAAAATATATTCCACATATTAGAAGTTATATTTGTTGATTAAAAGGTACTTGCCCAGAGACTTTTAAGTTTGGCAATGGAAAAAAATGTCTTCTCAATTGCTTTTATGCTTAATTTTACAATTAGGAAAATTTTATTTTTGTAATTATTACTGAAATGTTAAATATTGTGAGTTTCAGTGTAGGTTGTAGCCATGTTTCAGAAGTTCATGTGTTACCAAAACCCCCACAAATTAAGTCTCCTTTTTGCACTTTATAGGTGGAATACTTTACAGTAGATAAATCACATTTCAAGTGAATGAAAATATTTTCCTAAGCAGCATGTAAACTAGCCTGTGGGTGTCACTGCCACAGGTAATAACACCTAGTATATTTCTAAGTAGGTGATTTATTTATAGGAGAAGATGTACACAAGGTAAAAAAGCTCTATAGTCTTTGTGTGAAGAGTGAGAAATTCATGCATCACTGATACTTGGAAGAGATTTTAGATGTAAAACTGTGTGTGGCTTTTGGATGCATTACCCTGTATTACTCATTTTCACAGAACTGTATGTATTATTGATCTTTCCTGTACAGCATGTCTTCCCAGCTTTCATGGAAATTACGGATATAAGTGTTAGAACTCACATTAGAATCATAGAATCAATGGGGTTGGAGAAGACCTTTAAGATCACCAGGTTCAGCCATTACCCCAAGACTGCCAAGACCATCACTAAACCATATCACTGGGGGCCTCATCCACACGATTTTTGAACACTTCCAGGGATGGTGATTCCAGCACGTCCCTGGGCAGCCTGTTCCAATACCTGATCACCCTCTCTGTGAAGGAATTTTTCCTCATATACAGTCTAAGCCTTCCCTGGCACAGCCTGAGGCCGTTACCTCTTGTCCTATAATTTGTTACTTGGGAGGAGAGACCAACCCCCACCTCACTACAACCTCCTTTCAGGTAGTTGTAGTACAGTACAGGGGGGTTATCACTGCCCTGGTCCTGCTGGCCACACTATTTCTGATACAGGTCAGGATGCTGTTGGCCTTCTTGGCTGCATGGGCACAAGCTGGCTCATGTTCAGTAGCCATCAGTCAGCACCCCCAGGTTATTTTCCACAAAGCAGCTTTCCAGCCACTCTTCCCCAAGCCTGTAGTGCTGCATGGAGTTGTTGTGGTGCAAATGTGGGACTCGGCACTTTACCCTGTTGAGCCTCATGCCATTGGCCACAGCCCATCGATCCAGCCTGTCCAAATCAATATTTTATATTTCAAGAGTACCACATGATATTATTGGTCTTTGGTCTTCTTCTGTAGTTTATCAAATACCTAAATTTGGAGAGACCCACGATTGTGCCACAAGGTTATAAATTACTACAGTGAAGTCTTTGTGAACATTAAATTGAAATCTAATGAATTTGAGATTTCCACTTGATTAAAGGCCCAAATTTACCAAATATTTCTCTGTAATTAGTTAGTTTTGGAAAGATTTGCTTTCTGTCCATCATTAATTTATCTAACTTAAAGATGTAGAGGGCATAGAATCATAGAATCATAAAATAGTTAGGATTGGAAAGGACCTTAATGTCATCTATTTCCAATCCCCCTGCCATGGGCAGGAACACCTCACACTAAACCATGT
>JBCJKH010044298.1:0-16109 GCA_039877255.1 Loriculus beryllinus
CGAACCAATTAGACCGGTATCAACATCTACTGCGCGTGCTTCAAAGGCTGCCAGAAGTGATGAAGATCGTTGGAAGAAGTAAAGGACCCTCAGAGACCACTACCACAATTTTGTACGCATGCAAGGAACTTTCTGGAAAATGATGCTATCCATATGTAGCCTCATGAATACGTATGTATACCCAGGGACTAAATAAGGGCAGCTTGTGTAGCAATACGGGGACACACGTTAGGAGGAGCTATCCCCCGTGTCTCCCGGCACTGCAATAAAGAATACCTACCTATCAGCATGAAAACTTTGTTGGCAAGTTTGTTCCTGGAGTTTTCTCAGAATCAGAATCTAAATGTGTCAGGTTCTCAGCACATCTGTGTGTTGTCTTCTTTGTGTGGTATGCTTTGCATTCAGTTAAATATAGAATTACAGAGCTGGTGTCATTGGAGACTGTCGCAGGCATATATCAGAAATCTCAGTAACAAACCTCTGCTCACAAGGTTTTCCAAACAAGTGGAACAAGTTTATCCCCATATCTGAAAAGAGAGTGTTTGATGAGGATGTTTAGTCTATATAATTTTTGGTGGGGTACAAGAAACAACCTACCTCTTTTTTTGGAGTTGAGCGTGTAGTTCTTAATCCATATAGCCAGCCAGTGAACCAAAGAGGTCTGATAATCACTCATTCAGTGACGACTTCCTGCTGACTGAAGAATTACTCTATATTCTGAAGTGCCCTGTTTTATACTTCAATTTCTGACACAACTTCCCCCTTTCTGGACAAAGTATGAGGAACTAGAGAAATTCCTGCGAATGAAGGGCCTGAAGCTGTCAAAAAATGCAGTGATATCAGGTATAGGCTGAGGGCAGAAACTCTCCTGCAATTTACTTCTATCCATTGCCCATGAAATTACAAATACAATTCTAAGAATATATTCCAATTGTTCTACAAACCAGAATATTTAGTGAGGCTAATTGGGTTATTGAATCATCAGTGTAGAATATTTAATTCCAGTTCAACTCAAGGGTTGAGTAACTATTTTTAGAGAAAATAAATGAAAGGAAAGAAACATCAGTTGTCTTGCTAAAGTTCTGTTACTGAAAGAAGAGCACATTTGGGATTTAATGCTGTATCCTTTTCATTACAGAAGGGGAAAAAAGTCTTTACAGCACATAATGCTTTCAGCAAAAAAACACTTAATTCCTTGGTTTTTTTTCACGAAATAAAATTTGTTATTATTTCTGTAATGGATATAACTAAAGATCCCAGGAGGAGATGCTGTCACTATTGTGAAAAGTTCTGTCTCAAACAGAGAGAGACAGAGATTCTCTGCCCTGGAAAGCTGAATGCAAATGGATAAACCAGGCAGAGACAGAGGGAAAAAAAAAAAAAAAAAAAAAAAGAAGAAAGAAAGAACAAGTAAGATACCATTTTACAGATATGTTAACTGCAAACACTGAGTTTCTTGCAGCAGATAATACACATCAAAATGGAATCTGAATCCAGGTTTCCTGAATCCAAACCTGATAACTTTGGAAACTAATCCATCAGCTGATCCTTTGAACTGCAACTGATTTCAGACCATCGAGTTTTCTGTGAACTAATTTCAAACCTTAAGCATCAGAATGTCACAGAAACCTAAAGTTAAAAATTACTAAAATTCATTTCAGACCCTAAGAGTTATCACTCAATCTCCCCCACATTGCAGGGCTGTTCAGCCATACCCACGTTACCTATAGATCCAAGCCAATATGGTTGTAGAAACATTTAACTGTTCCAAAGCAGTGTCACCCAGATACTATACTATACTGCTATGACCCAGAAACACAGTGAATGAGATAAAATTGTTAGCATGAGAAATGCCTTTGGTGGCAGCTCTGATTAGCTTGGTTTTGCCTCTGCTGTAACTGGGGGCTCACTGAAATCCAAGCATTCCACACCTATTGTCTTTACTTGTCACCTTGTACATCATAAAACCAATGCTTAAACAGTATTTGATTACCTTGTTTCCCTTTCATGTCAAACAAAAGGTGTGGGAAGTTAATGAGACCACTAACATGACAAAACTATCATCATTATAGCGGTATTAGGCTCACGCCTTATCAGAAGGTCTGGTCAGGGGGCTGAGATGCAGATGAGATTAGTGATAGCATCTTTCTAGATCATAACTAGGAGCTTGTGATCTGAGCTTGGAAACCCCTGTACAGAGCTAGAACAAAATTATGTCTCCTGGTTTTAAACACTCAATGGTCTAATTATTAAAGTTGGGAATCAAAGCCACAAAGAAAGACAGAGAGTGGGCTCTTCTGAAGACAGAGAGGCCCTTCTGAAGAGCAATAACTGGGAAGAGCAATAACTGCGAGCAACTCATCACTGAAGTTAGCTGGCACAGCCAATCCTTCTCTCCCCAGGCCCTGCCGATACAAACCTAATTGTACAGGTGCAGAGTGGAAAGCATGCTGCCATAGCTCCTCCATTAATAAACAAACACATCTATGCAATGTCACAACAAATTAGGAACTACTTATTTCTGCTCATTGAGCCAGATAGAATCAATAATCAGCAGGGAGTTGGCACTGGATTCATTAAGGCAGCTCTCAAGGCCTCAGAAATAGAAGTGAGAAGTGACCCACTAGCTAGGTTTCCCTGTAGACAGGAAGCTGGGCTAAAATAATGTTCAGCTAAAGTGAAAATATGGATAATACTCACGTTACATTGCACCTTTTCACCATCTAAAACAGCTGAGCATTTTCCACAATAATGTATGAAAGGCTGCTCAATGGCCAATACCTGATAATTGTACTGTGCAGTCTTGTGAAAAGAACCTGAAATAAAACAGAGAAACAGTTCTTAGCTTCTTATGCTTATTTTTGCCTGAAGCACATCAATCCATGAAAGTAGATCTGCTTTTGATTGAATCTGAGTGTTCCATTTTACCAACTGCACATTAAAAATTCAGTCCTCCGAAAAGCAGGTGCATTTTCCTTTCTTTTTATTTGCAAGTGTGTAACACTACAGCTTAATATTTATTAGAAATGGCCAGTCAATCTTCTGAGTCTATAGTTCTAAAGGTATATCATATATTAACAGGGCTGGTAATAAAAGTGAAAAACAGTACCAGATGTGAAATATGACACTGCTGGGAAATGATAAAGAATAGATAGAACTTCTCAGTTTATTACAACTCTTACAAATTTTTTTACTGAGGAAACCACAAACAAGTTGAAGAATCTTTTGTGCTGGGCACTGTTCGGGCTCTTAACTGTGAGATAAATCTCATCCCAAGTATTTTTCAATCCATGGCCTTGTAAGCATGTACTTGCTGACCTTATTCCTACAGCAGCTCCACTGACAGCAGTGCTGTCACAGTGATAAAGTTGTGCTTGTATGTGCTGCAAAACTAGAGCTTTAAAAGATGAAATGGGAAAAGAGCTCACAGCTTACAGTGATCTGTGTGCCCAATCATTTCATAGCTGGGAAACCAATGCAGAGATCACTTTGGGCCCTCATGATCAGAGGTCATCATTAACCCTGGCTGTAATTGATAGACATTTTTTGGCATTTTTAGCAGAGACACCAGAGATCCAATGGGCTCTCTAGATGGAATCCCCCTTTGGTTATCATGTAAATCCAAAAATTACTATAAAATTAATTATGTTTTATATTACTATCTCATCAAGTTTTTGTAATAAAAGGAGATTAAGAAGGTTGCTCAGCAGAAATGTGAGTACTTTTCTGGAAAGGTAATAATCCATCTGTCCTTGAAATGTTGTTCTCAATAACTAACCACCACTTGATATTGCTATTCCCACACACACAGACTTTCGATAATAAAAAGAAGAATCTGAATATATTAATTGGAGTTATGAAGTGTCACTCGCTCTTCAAATTGTCTAAGGCATTTTTCTGCAGTTTAATCATGAAAGTACAATTTAAAGTACTTTATAGGAACACAGCAAATTACAAGTTTTGGTTTAAGCATATAAATTACAGATTGCAGATGCGAAAAATTAACCAGGAAAGGCAACACAGACAAATGGATGAAGTATTTGAAAGGGGCAGAAACCTGAGCTCTGTTCACTGCTCTTTGCCACTTACTCATTTAATCTTCCTGTAACACCTGACTGAACAGCTCTTGACTTCTGGAGTCATTTTCTGAAGCTTCCACATCACTGTAGTTTCAACCATGCAGAAACAAACATAGTGTGTAGGAAAACCCGGAACTGTGCTCAGATGCTTGTATCAACTTATTTTCTTCCATAGCAATATCTGACAACTAAGGACCTAATTATTAGGTCCAGCATGGCTTGTCCTGAAGTAAGAAGACTTCATTAAGAAAGGCACCAGGACATTACTGAAAGGGCAAAGGGAAGGTTGTGACCGTGGGAGGGTCATGAAGAATTGTTTGACTGAGATAACATTAAAAGCATTTAAACAGATGACTGGCAATACATGTTGCTACAAATAAACCATCCACCAGACTTAGTGTGAAAGGTTTCTGAAGAGGAACATACTAGAAGGATAGTTGAGATACTTGCCAAATGTCATTTGGCAGTATGCAAGTCAGAGGAGATTATCTCTTCTGTTAGCTAGATCCTTTTAGGGATTCTTATGTCTTACAAGGGAGAGTCCTGGCTTGTCACATTGGTCTTTGTCTGTTAATTGCAGCCATCATGATAAACAGAAAAATTTTCCAAAAAGATGAATGCTGATCCCTTGTGACAGCTTTCACAACCACACCTCCTGAGTGAACTACTCAGTAGAGTACCAAGCTGGAGTCAGTTACAGCTCTTCTTCATGACACAAAGGCATTTCTTGGTAATAAAAGAAGTGCTAACACTCCTCAGTCTCTTGTTCAGCATTTCTCTTTAAAGCAAGATTACATGAACAGCTGAATTCAATTCTAAAATGGAGTGGTATCAGCTGATAAACTGCTCTGCAATCTCTCCCATGGGCACAGCCACCTGAGCAAAGCTACAGTGGAGAGACAAGTGGGAATATTAATTTACTGATTCCTAAGAACTCTTCAAAGTCAATTCTGCAGGAGGGAGCACACCTGAGCTGCTTGTATTCATTCTGGGGTGAGCAGCACATATTTTATTAGAGAGTGGGGCAAATGTGTGGCTCAGGTTTTTTCCTCTGTGGGAATTTTTCTGTGGGAAAAATTTATTTGAACCAAGGGACTTGGTATATATACATTATGAAAGTCTATATCTCTTTTTTTCTCTTTTGGAAAATATTTCCAGTCTCTCACTAGCGAATCCTAACAGATGTGAATTTTGCAATACTTATTATCAAATAAGCGTTGTCTTCAAAAGCAACTTACAACTGTGCTGACATCACAGCAGCAAAGCACTGTCAACCCCAGGCAAGATAAATGAAGTCATTCCTTTGTCAACTTGTGTTTGCATTTTGCGATTATATTGACTGAAATGATCTCCATTTAAAAACATGCAGGAGGGATGAAAATGACACCCAACTTATATGTGAGATGGCAGACAAATAGAGGGCTGTTCACTGCAGCTGAGGATGAGCCTGAATTTAGCTGGAAGATTCATGGCTCCTGCAGCATTCTGGTGTATCCAACTGGAAACTCTGTGGCAGCTACAGATAGCTCTAAAAGTGGGAGGTTTGAATTAAATGGAAAGGGGAATAGAATAATGCAGTTAGAGCAGTGTCACTAGTATTATTTATTTTCATATGCAAATTTGGTTTCTTGTAAACTGCCTCTGGTTTGCATGGACCCACTTAAGTTAGATCTAAAGGCCTGTTCCTGCACTGTGGAATTACTGGGGACACAAGATATCAGCAGATGCAAAGCAAACAAGTTGAGCTTCTATGTGATGGAGAGGGTACATTAGCTATGAGCAGCTCTAATGTTCCTTCTGCAATGACCTGGGAAAGCAAAGCTTCTGTTCTGGGGTACCCAGTATCAGCATCCTTCATGCTTCTGCCTTAGCAAGAGACAGCTGGGAGAAAGAGATTGATGTGCCTGGCCCTCATGGTTTTGTTCACCAGTGTACTTAAGGCAGAGTACACGTACTTGACCTCTTTAAATCTAAATTCAATCCAAAGAAGAGTCCTTCACAAGCTGCCTCGTTTTACAGTGATATGGAAGAGCCATTTCTCAGTGGGAAGCAAGAGAGACAGAACTGCAGTTTCTCTTTCACTAGCGAGAACTTTCTCTGTTGCTCCCATTTTTCACTGCTGTCTGCGTGGTACAATGTTTTACATGCAGAAATATACAAGGCAGCAAGAATTATGTATTAGGTGTCAGTAAATGTGGTAAAAATTGTTTTGAATTGAAAATTTCTTTTATAATTGTGATTTCAGATGAAGGTATATTGCAAACTGCCATACACCATATTCAGCGAGTGCTACCTTGCTATTTTAAGACATTATTCTGCCTCCAAATTTGATTTGTGTAAGGACTGAATCACGAGAGAGTCCCTCATAAATTACATTGTTGACTCATTTTGCTACTGAATTCTGGCATAACAAGGCTGCATCCTTAAACATTGTTTAGTTGCATAACCTTTTAAAGGTTATACAATCATTATGACTCATTACACAGTCTTCAGAAAATAAGGAGCCTATTTCTTCCACAAGAGTTTGGTTTTTTTTTAATTTCAGTATTTTGGCTTTTAATAGTACAATCTCAATTTTCCTTCTTCACATTTCACATTAAGTTATGCCATTTTAAGGATAGTTATGCTTAGGATTTCCATTTCTATGAATTCTTATCAAATAATTAGTGTTTCATTCCAGCCTGCTGTTTTAAACTAACCAAAATTGCTTGCCTTCATAAATTGATTTACTTTATGTAGGCTGTTTATACTTAGCACTGCACAGTACTGGAGTCAAAAGTGTTAAAAGCAGAAAAAAGGGCTGCTGAACTCACCTTTATTTTTATTTTGTGCTACATTACTTATTGTAAAGCGTAGTAGTGCAAGGTATAGAAACACAGAATCATTTCATTGTAGGTAACTTTTCTACTGGGAACTGGGATTTCCATTCTCTGACCAGAAATTTTTCATTCTCCATTTGTAATTTTTAGTGTGTGTGTATTGCTGATTTTCAATATGGGACTCAAGAAAGGTCTTTTCCCAATCAAAACTCAAATACATACATGTAGCCTCAGAAGCAGAGCTGGCAGTAGGAGTTTAGATATCTGAGATTTCTTTAGTCAAAAAAATGTGCAGCAATGCCAGCCAGCCTTTAAAACTTTTCAAACAATTTTCAAACAATTCCTTTGGTACTTAATCCTGTTGTGTGTCTGTAGATATTATGAAAATGCCACCTCTGTTGTCTTCCCAAAGCTTTCCTTAATTATGACACCCATGAAAAAATCTGGAACCACCTATATCAATATGATTTGGCCACACTGGACATAACCTAGTCACTGTTCCTGAAGTCTGGGTTGTCAAAACATGGATTTGATTTGCAGAGGATGTTCAGGACCTGTTGCACATGATTGCTGAGATGGGCAGTGTAGGAATAATCCAGTTCCTGGAGAACTAGTGGAAGATTTTGTCCATAGGGCCTTTGACATATTTTATTCTTCAAAATATCATCCTGTATACAGTGAACTGAGATATTTTTATCTGTTAATCCAGTCTCATGCAGTTCATAGCTCTGTGATCAAAGCAAGTCTCAACACAGTTCATCAATGTGAGCCCACACCAGAACAGAGAGCAACAATCTGTATTTTTGAACTCTGCCTTTTGCAGTAAACAGAAGGAAGGGCATCCTACTAGTACCACTCTATCCCAGTAAAACTATTATCTTCTGTGCCTGCATTCCTTTCAGTCTTCAATTCACAGCCAGGAAAACATTTTGGTCTCTTTAGCTGTTTCTCAGCAATATTCACTGTACTAATTCTGCCCTACAGGAAGGAATACCAGGGAAAATTTACTTTACTGAGTTTCATTTTATTTTTTCATAGCTCAGTTCCTTGTCATGGGAAGATCCTAGTGTCTAAAGGTAGAGAGAGCTCAGAAACAGTATGAAATCTCATCTGGGTTGTGGATAAAAATCTAAATAGATGTATAGAGAAAGGTTATTAAATTTTAGATAGGACAACAGTTCCTTTCTGCTGTGAAGTTAGAACTAGCTCTAGATTTTCAGATAAGAAACCAGATTTTTTTTTTTAACTGCGCCTGTTAAAAAGAGGAAAAGGAAGCCTAACCTTGCTGGAATTAGGGTTTTTTTCAGTGATTATTTTTCCCTCATATTAAAATGACCTACAACGAGCTTTTGTTATTTTCAGGAGAAATGTTTAGATATAAAGTTCTGGACTATTTAACAGTGAATAATTTCCAGCTCGAGTTCTAATCTGTTTTCACTAGTACAAGCCATCTTAAACTTACCATAAAGGTATAAATGAGCAAACATTTCATTAAAAATGAAGGGGCTTATGACAATAGCTATTCTCCCAAAATGGAACCACCTGAGCTTTTCTAATAGCTGGTGACATCCATTAGCAGTTCTCTCAGAAATTGAAAACATTTTCCATCTGTTCATACATACTCATTACAAAGTAGTTAAGAGCCTGTGGGATCACACAGGCACATTTTTGCAAATTACAAAATATCAAAATGAGTTATTGAAGAAACAGGATGACTTTGTAATAAGCAGCTAAACCTTCAACTTTCTCTTTTCTCAGACACTGAAGACATTCCATTAGTTGAAGTCTGTGACCTTCCAGATCATGATATGTTGAAACTCTGTGCTCTACATACTCCAGGAAGGCAAGCCAGTCCTTCCAGGCTACACTACTCCACCAAAGAACAGAAATCAGACAGCATCACTGAGGCCAAGCAATCAAGAGAAGTCAAATAAAAATGAAGCATTTATATAGATAATAACATCTCAGATTAATATTAATGAGAAATAAGCTTAACAAATTGTGTGCTCGCATGGTTTCATTCCTAAAGCCTGGAATGGCCTTTCCTGTAGGAAAGAATATTGGGTATGGACATTTCTAATAACTTACTCTAGTCACCTGCTGCAAGATGATAGAAGGTTAGTGAAAGTCTACTACAGAGAGGCTTCTAGAATGACAAAGAAGGCTTAGATGGAGACAGATAAACATGTCAAATCAAGTAAACACAGTATCTTGTTGCAATGCAAATCAGTTTAGATATGTTCCTCAAAAATTGGTCTTGTGGGGATTGGCTTCAGTACCATCTCATTCTATTGACATTTCTCCACTTAACTAGCTTCTTGGTGTGGTCTCCAAGTTGTACATGTTTTTAATTGATTAGCGAGCATAAATTGAGAGTTACCATATTTTACACTGTTGAGTCTTAAACCTGACAGAGATCTCCAAAACCCTCTTTGTTTTTCAGTTCAGTGATTGCTGTACGTCTTGGTCCTGTGTCATTTGTAGAAGAAGGTTACTTCATCTGATTGCTCAGTTTTGGTATTTCTCACAGCTTGAGAAATCTGCATATCATGCGTATTTATGCTGAAATCAGATTACCTTGCAAGCAGTCTTTAACAGAGAATATTCTCTTTGTCTACTCTACTTAGTGATTTAGTCCATTATTCTTATAAATGCAGTTCTTTCAATTTCAAAGATTCTCACAGCACTTAAACAAGCTACAAGGCCATACTATGGCTTGCTACTTCACAGAATCGCAGACAGGCTGAGGTTGAAAGGAAACTCTGGAGATTATCTGGCCCAACCTCCTTGCTCAAGCCAGTTGTTGAGGACCATGTCTAGACAGTTTTTTAATATCTCTAAAAAGGGAGAGTCCACAACTTCTCTGGGTAACCTGTGTCAGTTCTGACTCACCCTCATAGTGAAAAAGTGCTTCCTGATGCTAGGAAAAACCTCCTGTGATTCAGTTTACACCCAATGTTTGTGGTCCTGTCACTGGGCACCGCTGAAAAGAGCCTGTCTCTATTCCTTCAAATATTTATATACATTAATAAGATCACTCTGGGATGAATAGTCCGCACTCTTCTTGCAGGAGTACCTGAAAGCAAACCATATGGCTGGGAGTGTTGCCCATACACTCCTTGAACTCTTGACAGGCTTGGTGCCATGACCAGTTCCCTGGGGAGTTCCCAGTGATCAAACACCCTCTCAGCGAAGAACCTTTTGGACATTAGGATGTCCAAAATGAACTTGCCCTGACACAGCCTCATACAATTTCTTTGTGTCCTATCACTGATTACCAGAGAGAGAGGACATGAGCACCTCCCCCTCTGCTGCTTTTGTTGAGGAAGCTGTAGACTATGATGCAGTCTTCTCCAAGATGAAAAAACTAAGTGACCTCAGCCATTCCTCCTAAGTCTTGCCTTTGAGTCCTTTCACAACCATGGTCACCCTCCTCTGGGCACGCTCTAATTGTTTGGTGTCCTTCTTATATTTAAGGATGCAAAACTGCACACGGTACTTGAGGTGGCACCTCACCAGCGCTGAGTAGAGGGGAAAGATCACCTCCTTCATCCTCCTGGCAATATTTTGTCTAATGCAGCCAAGGACACTGTTCATCTTCTTGCTGACTCACGTTCACGTGGTGCTCACCAAGACCCCCCGGTCTTTCTCTCCTGATTTGCATTCCATCTTGCTTAAGCAAGCATTTCCATAAAGTCTTGAACTCAAAAGCTTTTCACACGGTGCACTTACAGTTCTGTTCGCCCATCATCTGAATCTTGGTGATCTCTGAAAGGAAGAATGGCAAATATGCAACAATGCTCAGGAACAGAACAGGAAAGTTTGAGCCCTTGAATTCAGTGGGTAGCTAATTATATTAGCATGTAGCTGGGTTGACAGGGGCCCAGGTTTGCATTCATTACTTGCTCAAATTTCTCACCAAGGTCTGCTCTGCTGCAAGTGTTTAAGGTTATCTCATGCCTCTAAACTTCAGAAAAACAAGGACATCTATGCTTTATTCACTTCAGTTTTCCACCTGTGTTTTCTCTTTTTCTACTGGGAAAGAAAGAAAAATGGAGGAAGATAATGGAAATTGCTTGGGCTTCAGCTACCTCTTCCCCACTGAAACAGAAGACATGGGCTTTTTCACAGTTGTTAGGAGCCACATGGCTTTGTATTGAGAAGATGTATTTGGAAGCTTCTTATTTTTCCTGACGCAAGGTTTCTCTGAAGGCTTCCTCTGGAGCTTGCATGAACTGTTGGCTGTTTTCATGTATAAAACACCAACCAAGAGAATAGCAGTGACAGCACGGATGGTAGCACAGGGCAGATGTCATTGTAGCTGTGCTGAATGACCAGCGCAGCTTTCTTTCTCCTGCCTTTCAGCATCCTATTTTATCCATTCTTTGAAATATTTTCTCTTATTCCATTACAATGCTACTAAAGAAATAGAAGTGAAACTAAGAGATGTGTGGTACTATGCTGTGCTCTAGCTATGAGTAGAAAGGAAGCAGCCCAGTTCTTGTTCTTTTCAGGCACTAATGCATCTGTATATTAAAGAAGATATTACCAGTGTGTCACTAACAGTCACATCCATGAGAGGGTTTGAACATGAAGGTGCTTGAAGAACATGATAAACAAGGCTCATTACTGGTTCCCGTGCACGTAAAAAGAGGTAGGTTCCATAACTGTCTGTCCCACATAGCAGTGGGTTACATTATTATTATTACATAATACGTTATTTGTATATTTATAAATATGAGCATACAAAAGAAGGAAAAGCAAAGCTGAGGTTCTCCGAGTAACTTGCCCATTATATGCACTGTATCGCTAACACTGAAGCACACAGCCGGTGCTTCTGTTTGGGTGCTGTATCTCAGCCAAAGAGGTTTCAGAGAAAGCAAGAAGGGAAAAAAAAATCAACCGGGCTAAAGAACCCTTATGCAGATTTTAGTTAGAAACTGCTATTATGACCAAATATAAAACAATCACTAACAACAGAGCTCGTGAAAATTCTCAAACTGGAAAAAAGGACCTTTCCATTTGCAATCAGTCATTATAACTCACTGTCTTAGGTTACATACAGAACTACACATCATATAATTTATGAAAGCCACATGTGTCCTGTTAATGATGAAATCACATGAAGTTATAACTAATACAGAGCTAGAATAAAAGCTTCATCTTGGCTATTCTGGAGATATATAAAAGGGAGAAAACTGCAAATGAAAGAGGAAATAAATTAACAGAATATAGATGAGGGTCATAAATGCCTTAACTGTTTAGCTGCTTGGGTTTTGTACCTTTCAATGCAAACACTTTTCTACATGAAAATAACATGACAAGTACTTGTACTCTTCTCAGATAGACTGGTTTAGCTAGTTCGAAGTGATGGTTTTCAATTTTGGTTGTGGTAGTCTTAGGTGCAAGTGGGTCCCCAGCATTGCATCCTTTCCCTCAAAACTGCATTAGAAGTGGTATCAATGGGAGTGAAATCAAAGCAGAGAAGAAAGGATTTCGTTCTTTGAGATCACAAGCTCTATGTCACATTGGCCTTGCAATTTTTTAACTCGTCGACCAGTCTTCTAACTGAAAGGTTATCATGCTAGCTGTTCTCTCTTATTTTCCTCTGACAACCCTTTTACTTTCCTATCCTTTATAATGGGTGAAGAAAGGGATTTTGTCTACCCAGTCAGTGCTGAATGCAGTATAGTATTGTATTGGTCATTGCGCTTACTCATAACTTTACTGTCTGGGAAGATGCTAAAGTAACTGGGTGGGAAATTTAGCAAGGAATAAGAAACCTCCTAGTGGAAGGACCTTGGACAAGCCAAGTAGTAGTGCACATGCTATGCCTGTGCTTTAGAAAATCATAGAATCATAGAAGGTTGGAAGGGACCTCAAGAATCATGGGGTTCAACCTTTCTAGGCAAGCATTATCTAGACTAGATGTCTCAATGCCCTGTCCAGCCAAATCTTAAAAATTTCCAGTGCTGGGGAATCCAGCACTTCTCTGGGAAGATTATTACAATAGTTGATTGTTCTCATTGTGAAAAATTTTACTTTTGTGGTCAGTCAGAATCTCCTCAGGACTAACTTGTTTCCATTAACTCTGTTAAAGTTGCTCCAGTTTTATGGGATGTCCCCAGTCTCCATGACTTCTGAAAAATTATGAAGAGCAGCCTCACAACATCAGCAAGCTGTCATAATACCCTTGGGTGGATATTTTCAAGGCCCATTGATTTGCAGGGATCAAACTCCTTCAGTCCAAAGTTGGTGTGTGCCAGACTCTAGTCTGTGGGCAAAAGATCTGTATGAGCTCACCTAATGAGGCAAATGCATCATACAAATATACGTGAGCATAAACAAAGAAAGAAACATAGAGTGGCAGGTCATCTATACACTGAGATGAAATAAGGTTCAGATGTTTTTAGGATTCATTAAGCAATAGGCCAACTAACATACTTTTACAATCTCCCAGTAGTTCCTAAGCTGTGTCATGAAGACATATCTTCCAGCTCCAGGGTTTTGTGTATTACCACATCTTATGCTGTTTGGAAAATAATTGGCTTGTTGTTTTTTATGAACATTGAGAACCAAATGTTAACTTGAGCCAACATCAGAGCTATGAATTACCAACCTCCCATTATAAGTATCATATTTTCTCAGTCTCTGTTACAAATGAGGAGTTGATATTGCCAAGACGCTCCTTTTTTAGCATCACTTACAACATTTCCACTCAGTGGTCCACAGAGAATGCAAGGAATCACGTTTTACGTGAAAAGTCATAAAAGGAAGGTATGCCAAAAGGCTAAATCCTTGCCTAGTGTTGATACATTGCCAGTAGCATATGGTAACAATGGAGACAGCTGGAATTAAGGACACAAATTGACATTGTATGGAGAGTAACAGCAATTTGAGCTATTGGAAGTTATTGTCTTTCCACTGATTGGCTCCATGTGGAGAGAATGGAAAGACTGAATGATGGGAAGAAATGACAGGATGTATGAGGGAACCTTGTATAACTTAACAATAAAATCCTTTTCAAGCATTACAGCCATATGAGGTAAGATGAGTCAAAGGGAGGTGATGTCATCCATTATAGAAACAATTGCTTTATGGGATTATGACCAACATTTTCCAAAAACTATTCCCTCTGCTCTGTATTTAGTCATCTGAGTGATCTTAGCAAAGATTTTTAAATACAAGTACTTTAAAACTTTACTGAAGCCACCTGAACATCTCTGTTTCACTATCATAAGGGAACTGTACTTCCATTGGCTTTTGAAGAAAAGTACACAATGGGGTGACACATTTAAAAACTTCTCTCCTAAATTTGTGATTAGGGTCTCAAATACATTCGATATGAGTGTCAAAATTGCTAAAATATCCTCATGACCAAATTACTTCTGTGGCAACAGAAAGTTCCTTCAAGCACTCTGCCTGCTGAGTGCTTTTGAAATCTAGACCATACATTTTTATATATTTTCATGACTATTAGGTCACAAGTTTTTAAAATTAAGATTCCAGTTTCACAGTCCCACACCAATAAGCCGTATCACTTTTGTCTTTCTGTGTGGGATCTTTGTAATGACAAATTTCTGGGCCAGACTATGGTGAAGAAGATTCACTGTTTGTTTTAGAAAGAACAAAATTATCTTTACACTGCAGGTTCTGTATTTAGTGGGGATTGCTTAAGGGGAAAAAAGCAAATTTTAAGATGATGATACAATAACATGTTCACTAATTAGGGTCTAATTATGTGAGATTCAGAGCAGTAACACAAATGAAGAGACAAAGAAATGGTTATATATATTTTTTTTTTTTTTTTTTTTTTTTTTGAAAGAGTACCATTGCAGGGATAGGGAGAAAAGGTATACTCCTTCTGGTTTACCTTATGGCCCTTGTTTCAGGCTATTTCCTCCAGGCTTCTTTCCTTCTTTTCTTTTAAAAGAGGCATTGGCAAAATGCTGATTGAACACAATACTTTAATCCAGCTGCTACAGACTGGCTTTAAAGACCCTGCTTGTCCTTGTTAATGATTTCAGGGGCCAACTGCTCTGGAGTGGGCTGAATGTTATTACACTACACAGGAAGGGCTATTTAAGTTCTGCTTTCAAACAAGGAGGTGTCATCTGTGCTTGATTAATTATGAGGCATTCTTAAAATCAGAAATACTGCTGCTAAGTCTGGATGTTTGGTGTAACTATTTATCACCTTTTAAATGGACATCTTGCTGCACAGCTTCTTGAGAGGGAAGAGATAACTATCCCATAAAGTCTAAGGCAGCCTTGAGGAAGAGGGAGACACAGTTGTGCACTGTGCTGACTTTGCAAGACCTTGCATTATGGTGATACTAACAAACAAGTGCCTCAGTCTCAAAGTGCGTACTCAAGCAGATTTTCTGTTCTTTCCATTAGGCTCCTAGCAGCAGGGAACAGTAGTAAAAGGCACCTCACTTTTCACATCCTATACAGTCGGTGTTTGCAAACAGACCACCTGCATATAGCAAACACTCTTGGGAGGGAATGGCAACCCTCATCTTGACCTGAAGATGTGTTGAGTAAACATGTTCACTGCAACACCCATGTGTTGTATAGCACTTTGCACTAATTCCATCCCAGAGATTCAACCTAAAAAAATCACAGTGTAGCTGGCCACCTTTACTGAGAATAGGGGAAAGTGCAGCTGCACCTGTATTGGTAATGTGAAATGTATGACTATTTGTGTCCTGTCTAGAGGAAAACACAGTTTTCCCTATACCTTCCTCTTCCGGGTTTCTAGTCTTCTGCTTGTACCTCCCACTCTGATTCCCCCCTTGGCTTCCACGGTGATCCAGCTGAACATATAACTGCTTGACAAGTGAGAGAAAATAATAGTTCTTTGTCAGGCACTCCTCAACTCAGTTCCAGCAGTGACAGATAGATGAGGGGAAATTTTCCTTCCAGGGTTCATGCAGCACATCTCAGGAGTGAGGATAAAAGGCCAGGTTTTATCCAATGTGATCCTTTTCAGTCAGCAGCTGTGCTGTGGTTTAGTCAGGGATACTCAGCAAGCAGTGTTTCACTACATCTTTCTTTACTGAATCACAGATCAGAGCTGTCAGCAGTGTGATATTCAGAAAAGGGCTCATGTAGCCTTCTTTCATGGGAAAATGGCTGGGGAGGGGGGGAAGGGAGGATTGAGGGAGGGAGGGAAGGAGAGGGAGTGAGTGGGGGAGGGAGAGAGGGAG
>JBCJKH010044299.1:0-15852 GCA_039877255.1 Loriculus beryllinus
CAAATGTGCGTGTAATTGTACTTATAGTGTGTAGAGGTAAGACTGTTTGAGAGACTTTCCAAAGGCCACAAACCCTACTTATAGTACAATATGTTCCTTGATTTTCATATTCACAGTATGCTCTTAAATTAAATTGTAGCAGCCTTCCCTTCTGTTGTTCAGTCACCTCATTTTTAGCAGGATGCAAAGCATATCCCATTAACTGTGAAAATATAAGCAGTGTCTGTCACTTAATAAGGTATTGTTGAAAGTGGATTTCTATGCCAGAAATGCCCTTTCAATCCAATATTACTGTATTTCAGTACACTTGGTCAAAGCTGTATGCACTAAATGTGAAATATTTTATAGAGGAGATAACTGGCTGTTTCACTTCATATTAGAAATATTCAAGATTAGTGACTGATGACAGGATAGAGGACCCAAAATTCAGAAATAGTAATCTTCCAAACTATCTTTAAAGTAAAAAATTACTACTAAAAGCACAGAATAAAAACCCCTTATCACTTCCAGCAGGAAGAGGTTAAGACAGCTGTTTTGTGTAGAACTAGTAGCTTTTCAAATAGGTGGGTTTTTTTTTTAACAAAATTCAATTCAAAATAACAAAACAATTGAATTTTATGAATTACCTTTTTTGTAATTGAATTGCAGCTACAGTTATAAATTGCTGTCTTATTATGCTTGAGATTGAAAGCCTTTGACTTATTTCTAGGTATGAAAATACTTTTGATGTTTGATAATCTGGCCAATTGTTACTTCTTCCCCAATTTGAAATTTTTCAGCATTCTTCCAAAACTAAAGCATTACAAAACTGTGAGAAATGTTGGCACTTTGTTTTTACCTGACTACTCTAGCCCTTCTTATGCAGTTATGTCTTAGTTGCTGACTCTTTCAACTGAAGCTAAAGGAAAGGATGATGATGAGGAAAATCTAGTACCAGTATCTGAGTAATTAGTGGGTTTTGTATGATGAGGTGATTCCCATTCCCTTGTTTATGACTGAAAGTAGAGAAAAGATCAGCTTTGTAGAAGCAACTGAGAAGCAACTCGGTCATTATTTGGAGATGTAAATAAATATGAGTGAAGGGAAACAAAAAGCTAACCAACAAAAATATTATAAAATTAAAAGGGAGTATAAACCACTTTCTGCTTCAGGTTTAGTAAGGTATCTGCAAAGCTCTCGGCCGTTTTGCTGTATATTGAAACTAGAAATAAATGAGTATGGACAAAGAAATGCAGATAGAATTTTCTTCCATTTTGTCTTAGAAGATTTATGGAATGTATGAAATCACTGTGAACTGAAACAGTACTTTGAAACAGAAGAAAGCTTTCATTAGGGGATTTCAAAGCAGCTATACCTGGAAAGCCTGATTGATTAAAACTTTGGTTTGTATCAATATGCTGTCATGAATAACACTTACTTTAAATGCTAATATTTGTGAAAAGCAGTTGTGCCTCTCTTTTGCAGTATTCGAGTACTACCACTCAGATGTGGTGGAAGAGTGGGGAAACATGCCCCTCCTCATGTGGAGCACTGGATCTCTCAATCTGTGTGTCCATCCCAGAAATGTGCTGTAGTTGCAGAGATAAAATACCCACAGCCTCACTCTCCTTCCACCCAACCTTTTTGCGTTCTTGTTACTAAAGGTGTTTCATTATGATGTAAACTGTTTGGGCCTTTGGATGTGCAGTCCCATCAAACATCAGACTAATATAAGTTTCTTAAATGAGTGTATATTTGGAAATGTGATAAAATCGCTTATTTGTGAAAACCTTACTTTGGAGCACTGTTTCTGGGAGGGTAAGGAGGAGAGGGAGACATAGAAAACTGCTGGTGCTCAGAACTAGGCATTTGATTGGTGTAATCCTTGTTAATCTATTGGTAAAATACTGAATTATTGCACTCATGCTAGCACAGTTTAGCATCTCCATCATATATGATGCGTGACATGACTTAGTAAAATGGCTTCTCTACTGTGTTGCGTCTGTAGGATTTAGGTCTTAGTCATCTTCCAGTCTTAAACTTTCATGAGTTTTCTCTGCAGAACCCATGTGAAGATGATTCTCCTTTAGAAATTCAGGCAGTAGCTTCTTAGCTGAGAAAGTGTTTTACAGAAATGTCTTGTTTATTACTATGTACTGCTTATGTAGATGGTGGATGTGAAAGAATGCATGACTGGATTATATACATATTCTCTAAGGCGTTTTTACTTTGAATGAATCATTACAGGTGCATGGGTTTATTGTGATCTTCAGTGCTGTTCATTGTCTCCTCCATTTCATGAAGTGTGTTTTCTCCTCTAAAAATGTTTATCTTTTGACATTTATTTCAGATGTGCATTTCATATGGCTTTCAGTTCTCACATGCAGTTTGGGAAATGTGCCATGTTTCAAAGATCATACTGGGTCAGAGATGGCAAGAGTTTTGTGGTTTGAAAACAGATGGATCCCTTTTGGTTGTTTTTTTTTTGGAGTTGGTTGCAGTGTGGGCTTGTCTAAATCAGTAAGCACAATAGGTCTTTTGGTGAAAAGGAAAAAAGCATGCACCTCTGTTCTTTAAATTTTTGTGAAGGTTTTCTTTTTCTCCTGACTATACTCTTGTCAGCACCTCCTCTGTGTTGGTGAAAAATCAGTATCTGCTGTGCCAGTGCCACTCTGTCTCATTTGTGCTAACATTTTCTAACTTAGAATTGATAGTGTGGATGTATTAAGCTTTTCTGTTCCCATTTGACTTCGGTTTCTCAGTGGTTATTAATCTTAGTCTTTCCAAATGCAGCTGAGCACATGCATTAATATGAATGAAGCATTATAGACGTTTTCCTCCTTTTTAAAATTTCATTGATGTGGTTTAGATGACTGAAAATAAAGGAATTGTAAAGCAGTCTTAAGTTACGGAGTTCAGCCATCAACAGTGTTTAGTGTGCACTGACTAAGCAAATGAAGAAGAAGAGGGGACACCATTAGGTATGGGTATACTAAATATGAATAGAGCAGTCTACCTGAAGCAGTCAAGCTATGACAGCTTCTCCAGTCTACGTGTTTGTGAAATTGTTACAGGTTGCTGATCTCATTCTCGTCACATAGCACCTGCTTTTTTAAATTGCTCCTGAATAAAGGGAATAAAGTCCTCATTAGTGTAAAGTGGATGATTTTACTGCTGATTTAAGGACAGAAAAGCTAGTAGTAAGCTGCATGGATTTGGTACATGGAAGGAATGAACCTTTGCAGGATTCAGGGTTGCCCCTCAAAGGTAGAAGGGGAACAGGAGTTACTAAAATGTTAGAGGCTGATAAATAAAAAATATGTGAATTAGTAGTAATTTTATCTGTCTTTTCCATCTTGGCACCGTCACTATCCATGCAATATAGACTCCCCAAAATGATTAAACAGTAAATGGTTAGCACTGAGATGTGCAATTACTTTTTATAATCTCCATTTATCTCTTAGAATTTCATCATGTCTCAGTTACAGTGTTACAGTAGGAGGAAAATACAAAGTTGAAGTTAATTTTTAGTCTGAAAATATATTATAATTCAGTGCCTTGCCCAACTTAATACATCTTTAAATATGCCATGTGACATCTTCAAAAACAGGCCAGAAAACTTTCTATTGTCCTCTGGTTATCTTGGCTGTCATTTTGATATAGGCAACTTATAAGATGTACATTATAAGCTACCATTTGTAGGCAAAAGAGCCTGGTATTCTTACAAAAAGAATGCATAAACTTCTGGAGCTTTATGACTAGCTTGCCAAATTGTGATAGCTGAACTTACTTCTTCTTTGTATTTAATATTTTGTAACTAACTAGTTAGATCTTCTTTATGGTTAAATTTTGTACATTTATTCTGGAGATTTTATTTGGATGTGCTTTGAAATATTCAAAGGCCTTCTGTACATGTACATTAGCACAAGTAGGATGCTTTCTGTGTTTGGGTAATATTGTGAAAGGGAGCTTTGGGGAAGTTTTAATGGGTTTGGCAGTTGATTTTGTTTTCAAATGAGTGGATTGAATATAGCAATACAGTTACTGTACAAGCAGTATTAAGCCTTCACAAGTGTAAGGTGTAATCATGGTAATAGGTGCTTTATTTCTAAAAGTACGTTGAAGCATTTAAAAATACTTAAAGAATTGCTGTTTTCTGATGTTAATATCTAAGAATAAGCATGGAAAGTCAGGTACTCTAGAAAATATGTTATGTTATAAGCAAAATAGATTTTATTTTGAGGTTCAGGCTTCAGATTTCCAGATACCTTTAGCTTATTTTGTGATTTATTTTATTCCCCACTGTGCTTCTCTACATTCACAAGAAATGAGGGAAATGCTCTGCTTCTGCCTAGTTGTACTCAGCTGTTCTTGTACATGTATTAATATAGGTTCACAGTCAAGATAATACTAACATCATAATTCCTAGATAGCACAAACAAGCTCGAAACTGTCATTCTCAGTGCTGTGTATGGGCATAATAATATGAGAATGCTTGCCCATTTATTTGAATATGAATATACTTAAATTTGTGCAACACAATACAATGCAGTGTTTGCTTTTAAAGATGCAAAATAGTGTCCCAGCTGAGGTGAGAGGCATTGGTTGATACCACTACAGATTAGGATCTGATATGAAGTTAAACCAACAATGTAACTATATAGATGAATTTTCAGATAGTTATTTGTGGCTAGAGCTCTGTTTAAGAAAATGGCCTGGCATATGAAAGTACTTAAATGTGTACCTCTGTTGCAGCTGACATTTAAAACGTAAAGTGATATCCTAAGGCATGACTTAGACTACATGGACAAATTGATTGCAGAGGAGGAAGTACTTGTGATACTATTTAAATGAAACACTGATATAAATAGTTAAGCAGTGGTTGTGTGTAATGTGTGTGATTTATGAATGGTCAACTTAGTGAAACCACCAGTGAGAAAGGGAGTGGAGCATTCTTCCTTCATCACTTGCACTACCTTTGTGCCCTTGCTCTTAGGCTAGTCCTGCCATGGCAAGCAGGATCAGAGCATTGATTTAGATAAAAACTAAACTGGCTGATAAAAAAGATTTTATTTTCTTTTCCATTTTTTTTTTTTTTAAGATCTAAATCAGTTCAATCCAACTCAGTGTAAAAATGAGGGAAGAAGGAACATGGGAATGCCCAGCCAAGGAGTTGAAGAATAACGAGGCCCCACAATTACCTTCACTGATGTGCATTTAAATTAGCTTAAGTCAACTACGCAGTGTCCAGTTGTCCGTTTTAATTACAAAATCATCCTTCTTCATGTAATACATAATGAAAATGAATATGGCTGTCACATTGTTGTCGCTTTTAGGTGCTGCCTGTGCTGTCCATAGTGTATGGCCCTGATGTTGATTGAGCACTCTTGGTGCTACTGTACAATAAAGAATATAGAGAATAAGGAGAGCTTCAAGTGGAAGTGAATACTGAACAGCAATAAGTCATAACCAAAAAAAAGCAAATAAGCAGATTTTTGCGCAACACTCTGGTCCTGTTGTACAAATTCATTTGTACTGGAGAGTCTGTTTAATTAATGGATTTTTCTGGTTTTGTTTGTAACCCTTTAAAGTATCGTTTGCTTCATTTCCTATTTATGTAGCTTTTCTGTGTTTTCTGAGTCAAGTTTCTACTTTACCGTTTCTGATTAGAGAAAGTTAAGTAGAGGTTTTTCAAGGCTCTGTGTAGAATTTAACCAAGTGAGAAAGGACAAATTTAATTTCACTTGTAGGTGAAGAAGAGGTGAAAACCACTTGTTTTTCCATGAGGCTTGCAGGTAACTTGTAGAGGTCTTACACTGTTCTATAGAGAGATGAACAAACGTGTTTTGAAGCCATCCCATCAAGGTAATGCGTTGTTCTGATCTGCCAAATGAAGATAAACCACTGCTACTTACTATATTTTGGCATTCTGTATGCTCCTGGTATTTATTGTGTTGAAACTGCATATGCTTAACTCACAAGAAGGTTAAGTTAAGAATGCAGTCATGTGGAGGAAAAATTAATGATAATTGCCATCACTTTTCAAAAATTTTTCTGCTGCTTCCATCATACTCCTCAGAAATATGGGGTGAAGTGAACTATCAAACGGTGCATGAGGTTTGAAGTTGCACTACTAGCCAGCAAAGCCTCTCACAGTTTAGGATGACAGATTGTCTTTAATCTAACCTAATTGTGCATAATGTGTGACTTGGATTTAATTTCACACTTGCTTTCTGACAGTTGGAAAGAGTGAATCAGGGAATCCTTAAGAATTTACAGTTCTCCAGATTCTTTAGTCAGTGTTGTTTTCTTGTAGCTCTGTCCACTTTTCTGTTACAGTTTGCTGCATTACCCTGCTAAATGTATTAGAATATCAGAATTTTAGTGGATATAAGATTTTACTCCATTTCACAACAGACTTAAGCAAAAGGAAGAGAAAATGAATAAAATTGATGGGGAAATTAATGGTATAAATGTGATAGAATTGAACAGTAACTTTCACTAGAAATACTCTTGGAAGATGGTAAAAGTCATGATATATCAACGTATACTAACAATGTGGGTGCAGTTGTAATCATGGACTTTTATGGCAGTCTGCCAGCTGACAGCCCAGCCTCACACATCACATTGCATTGGGATTATCCAACCTGTTCTCTGTGCCTTCTGGTGCAGTGGATTATAGTGTCTGGGTGTCATCTCCTTATTTTACTGTTGATGAATAATTATCGTCATGGTATTTGTAGTTAAATAGCCAGCACTAACCACATGTACTTGATCTTTCTAAGAAAGACATCAATGCTGTATCATGTCTTACGTGACACCCTGGAGCTTTGCAGAGAGTGGAGATCTCTTCCTTAGAAGAGATGAAGAAAACATCATGGCAAAATTATACAATGGATAATTTGGACTCCTTGCTGAAACCATGGCATGACTGTACTGTACAGAGGCTAAAACAATTATCTGAAATTATCTTCCAAGACGAGAAAGTGTAAGACTAAATTGGTGCTTGAGCTACCAGCCTGCAGCATGCCTGTCTAGACAGAATTTATCAGGGTTAACAGTGCTAAATCACAAGTTGTGAGGCCACTTACCGCTACTGCAGTCAAAGACTTAGAAACCTGTTTGGGTTTTAACAATGAAGAACTGCATGGGAAACTGACTTATTTGTAGTTCTGTGCTGGAGGGTGAGGGAAATGAGGTCTGTATGAATAATTGATGATCTTGGGCCCTGAATCTTCAGGACTCTCCCAGTATGTATTATTTATGTGATGTGTTACATTTGGTTTTATTATAAGGAATATATTATAAGGAAGCAGTATTGTATGCTGTGGTGCAGATTTTGAATGCTATAATTTGTCTGGTACTGTGGTTTTCTGTTCCTGGATGCCCAGTAGCTGTTGCAAGACTGGAAAGCATGTTGATGTTACTTTATTGAACTTTTAATTTCACTTTTTCTGGCATAATTAAAATAACCACAGTGTGGAGGGAGCAAGTGCAAAGAGTCTTTCCAGAGCTACATTCTTGCTCTGTGGGTGGATTTTCTGCCTAAGCTTTCTCCCTTCCATAGACCCTATTCTTCAGTTTATCAGTGCTGTCTTGTGCTGTAGTAACTTCTTGAATTCCCCTCAACGAAAATGACAGCTTTGCTAGAAGAATGGCTCAAAACAGCACTGGCATACTGAGAACTTAGTGTTATTAATGTGTATGTTAACGTATGACTATTGCTCCTTTTTCTTCTCTTTTTTTTGTCTCCTATATAACAACTTCCCACCTCTTTTGCATGTTTCCAGTGTCTGTCCACGCATCCTAAGAAATTCCAAGCAGACAGCCTTACATTACTCATTTAGTGCAACCCAAACTCAAATACTAATGTCAGAATGCAGTGTGTTTTCCCTAAGTACATCCTTCCAGAAAATAAAGTATTTCAGCAGTGTGACAGTCTATTATGTTGAGGAACATGAGACAGTCTAGAAATTATAATGTAGCAGGAATGTAAGTGGCACAGGGCATTTCTCATATTAAAATTCCTGGGTCATTTCTAAACTGTTTATTTTGATTCAACTTGACTGTTGACTGTGAATGAGCAAGACAATTTTGAGCACAGAACTTACTAGCTGTTGCTCTGTATCATTTGGTAGAGCACAACTTCTGCAAGTCAGGCTCATGGGTAGGTGGAAGATTTCTGATTAATAAAGTCAGGCAGTACTTGTTACTTGTTACTTGTAAGAGAGTGCACTTTTTTGCTTCTGCAACAGCAGCATCTTCTCTGACATAAGAATTGCTTTCATGGTTCAAAAGCAACAAAAATGCCTGTATTGGACTATTAATTACCTGTCCAATATATCTCAATAATATTTCAATATCTTTAAAATACTATCTTTCACTTACATGTAGAGTGGGACAAAACGAAGATGGTCACATTTTGAATTTCGAGGGCTATTTCTTTACATCAGCCCTTATCCTGAAACTCAAAACACAATGAGGGACTTGAGACAATTTAACAGCTATGATTTTAAAATGACCTCTCACTAATTCTCTTTTCCAAGTCTCAGTGAAGTGCTTTTTGTTATTCTCAGATGTACATTCATTCCATTATAACTCAGAGCAGATGCTGAATGTAGCTGCTGGACTAGTTACGAAACATTGGTCTTCTAGATAGCTGTTTCATTGTCACATTATAAGGTGTTATGCAGAGAAGAAAATTGTTTTATTGATCCAGTTGTCCCTGAAAAGCCTTCCACAGCTGGAGGGTGAGCTAAATTACTAGCGTAGTGAGTGGAGGGTTAGCACCTAAATGCTCGACAGGAAAACAGATTTACTGTTCTGTTCCTTATATTAAAAATATTGAAGTTTTTTAAGACTTCAGGATTAGGGATCTATCTAGAGACACTGTACATTAATTTCAGTGAATCTATGACTATAAGCTAGTGTCAGGTCAGGAATGTCCATTTGTACATTCAGAAGTCTGCTGTAAGGGGTCGGTAGAATGCAATGTCCATTTGACAAGCATCTGCATGCAGGTCCTGACTTGAATTTTAAAGAAATCAACCTTAATTGAAACCAAAGATTCTTAAGCAACTTTATATATTGGAAATATATAAAAGGGCCAGACAATACTTGTGTTACACAAAATTGGTAACGGATATTTCTCATCAGTACTTACTTTTCTGTATTCTTCTGAACAGTGATTTCTTTTCAGCAAGATTTTGAATTGAATTCTACTTTCAAGTCAGACTGTTTTCTCTGTGATTAAAAACCCCTCTCCTAGAAAGGGGTTGCTGTTTCCTGATAGTTCTGGGAAATTAATATTTCAATCCAGCATCCTGTTAGGAAGATACACTAGATTTCCCAAGACATGTACAGCACAAAGATTCCTGTCATCCTTTGACAGTACTCCTTTGTACTTCTGCATTGTATGGGAATCTTTAGCATTCGGGAACTGTTAACTGAACACAAAAAGGAGATGCTTTTGGGATTCCCTCTCTGAATTAATAACTGATCAAGTACAGAATTTTTTTTTCATGTGTCTAAGAAGTCTTATTGACCCATGGGAACTGAACGCACAGCTTGGAGAGTAGAGCACTGGGTAAATGTGAAAATGATATATCCACTGGTAATTGAGAAGATAATAGAAGAAATAGCAATTAGAGAGCTATTCACAAAGTTTTAGAACTTGTGGCTCTTGTTTAGAATAAGCGGATTTTCATTCAGTCTTATTCACCATTATCCAAAAAGCAGGGACAAATACAGACAAATTAATATGATGAAGTTTCCTTTCTAGTTTCTATTGTTTTTATTAGCTGTGTATCAGAGAGTCAAACAATCAAAACTGGTTTTCGGATATTTCAGTTTCTCTCTTCCCTCAGGGTTTTTTGGTTGAGCACTCTTGATTAGAAATATTTGTCAGTTCCCAGTTCATGCAGATCTCATGGGTGCGTCAGGTTAACAGTGATGCTCTGTTCCCTACTTCTTGGTAGCAAACCTAATTACTATGTTTTAGTGATAGGAGAACACCTTTCTCACCTGATCTGTTAGACGGTATTTAGCTCTTGCCCTGCAATATGTAAAGTAAGACATAAGTCTGTGCTACCACTTCTTCTCCTCCTAACACAGTCAAAAAAAGAAACTGTCCCCTCCACTGTCTTTTCCAATTCACCATTCTCTAAGAAAAAAAAACATTTTTCATTATGTTCCGGGGAGAAGTGGAAAAAAGTCTTCAGTACAGATACTGTGCAGAAAGTGAAACTTCCAAACTGTTGAGTAATTTTCAAGTTTCTTTTCTGCAACTTTCCATGTGATCAGAGATGGGACATGTGAGCTCATTTTGATATTGTGTCACCACTGTAATTGTAGCTTGGGTGTTCTGCTTGTTGGAATAGAAGATCAGGATTTCTGATTGTGTGGGAAATGTGGATCATGTGAAAGGAAGAACAGCGAAAGATGGAGAAACAAGTAAGCAGACCTTTTAGCCTGTCTTTATTAGAATTGAGGCTTGATAATTCTCATTCTGTGTCCCACAGCTGCTATTAGTCCCTAGCTTAAATATGCTGTTAATGCTAATTTTCAGCTATTCAGTAACACCTAATGTAAAACCACCACAAGTTTCTGTAATTTTGATCTTGTTCCCGCTTTTTAGCAAACAGTCATTTAACAACTCCTCAAGTGGCAGATAAATGCTGTGGAAGCTTAGAAAATTCACAGCAAAACCCACTAATTTCCTAATGCAAAAGAACTGAAATACAGTTTTGACCATACTTATCAGATATAAATATAGAGCTGAAGACAAACCCACTTTGTTGTGGTGATACTTGAGGGTGGTGTAGACTATGAATTCCAGGCCAAGTAACCTGAGACTTGGGACATCCACAGAATGATAAAGCCACATTTTTAAAGTAATAGTATCATACTGTGTTACTGCTAATATTTACAATCACCTACACTTTGTTTTCTGTGGTTCAGACTCACATCAGCATTAAAAGTAATTTCTATAGATTTTTTTTTCTTTGAGAAAAAGAGAGAATATCAACTCTTTTTTTTTGTTGTTTGTTTTGTTTTGGTTTTGATTTTTTTTTTTCAAAATTTAGGCTCTGTTACATGCCTTGATAGTTTTTATTCCTTTTCTATAATAGCAGCTCCTGTAGTATAAAAATGTTGTGTGAAACTGAGTTTTCTTAAGAAAAAGAGGAAGGTGAGGAGGAAGGGAATTTCTAGCTGCCTAATTGTGAGGATAATTAGGAGATATTTGTGCTGTCTGGTTTGGAAACTTTGAACGAGGTATTGTATGTTGGTGCTTCAGAGGGGATTCCAGACTTCCCTCCATCCAGGGTGTCCTGGGTTCAGAAGTAGCAGTAATTTTTTCTCCTTAGTAGCTGGTGCAGCGCTGTGTTTTTGACTTTCGGCGTGGGGACAGCACTGATAACACAGATGTTTTTAGTTGTTGCTCAGTAATGTTTAGTCTGACCAAGGACTTTGTGAGTCTCATGCTTGGCCAGGGAGGAGAGGAAGCTAGGAGGAAGCAGAGACAGGAGACCTGGCCCAAACTAGCCAAAGAGGTATTCCATACCACATCATGCTCAGGATACAAACTGGGAGTTACCTGGAAGGGCTAGATCACTGCTCAACTGGGCTGCATACTGACAGGTGGTATTGTATTCTCTTCCTTTGTTATTTTCCTTATCATTATTATTATTGGTGGTAGCAGTAGTGATTTGTGTTACACCTTAGTTACTGGGCTGTTCTTATCTCAACCCGTGGGAGTTACATTTTTCTATTCTTCTCCCTGTCACTCTACGGGGGGGGAGGAAGAAATGCGGGGAGTGAACAAGAGGGCTGCGTGGTTCTGATTTACAGCCTGGGCTTAAACCGTGACACTCAGCTATTTCTATACGAGATGAAAAAGTGCTCTATTTTGAAGAATGCAAATTTCTCTGATGGGTTTACATTCATTAGGTAATACATAAAAGCTCCCGAATTCTGAAACTTCCATTATTTGTCTAAGATATTTTTTTTTTTAATCTATTATTTTGGTGTTCTGATCAAGAAGGCAAAACTTAGAACCAGTAAATACTTAATGACGCTAAGAACAATCTTAACAAACAATACCTGTGTTCTCTTAACAGAATCTGGTTCTGCAATTACTGCTTCCTGTATTGGTTTAGGGAGCTCTACAACACCTCCACCCGGACAGGCAGGAAAGCCAGTGCCAGGATACAATGGTAAGACTGTGCTAAACTTGCTAATAGAGAAGGATATTACTTACATTCCTATGTGAATTCCCTTTGATTTTCATACCTTGTAAACAAACCAAATTAGAGTCTTATTAACGTTTTCTTCCTTCCTGTAACAGGAAGCTCTGCTTTTTTGTGTGTTGTGGAATGTGATTGTGAAGAAGAAATTTAAAGTTATGTTCAAGAAAATTGGTTAACTACTCCTACCTTTTTTATATGTTCTATATCCTTCTATGCTGGATACAACAAAGAACAAAATTCTGTGCTTCAAGGCTTTATTTAGAGTTGCACTGTTTCAAAAGAGAGCAGCAGTAAAAATACTATTGGCAAATAAGGAAGAAAAAAAGTAATAACTAATGGCAAAAGAGGAAATGATAATTAGAAAAATAATTGCTATAATTTGAACTTTGAGTATTCTGTTATACCTGTATTTTCAGTTTTCACAACCTACATAGTTTTGCTTTGGGAGATGTACATCGAATAATTATGTCTCAGGGACACACTGATTAGATTGATTAGGTTTTAATCAATTAGATTAATTAGATTTTTAATTCTTTACTGTTGAGGGTGGAGAGGCATTTGAAAAGGTTGCCCAAGCAGGTTGTGCATGCTTCATCCCTGGCAGTGTTCAAGGTCAGGTTGGACAGGGCTTAGAGCAACCTAGTGTCACAGGAGGTATCCCTGCCCATGGCAGGGTGTTGGAACTAGGTGATCTTAAGTTCCTTTCCAACCTGAACCATTCTGTGATTCTATGATTTTCTTTTGGCTGTACAATTTTATATGAGAATTATTCTAAAAAGCATAAAGAAAATTCTTACTGAGGTCTGTCTCCTCCACAAACAAGTCTTAGTGAACTAATAAGCAGCTTGACAAGGTTATAAATCTCTATTTGAACTCATCTCATAGTTTTTTAAAAAAATCAAACTCAGTTTTCTGCTTTTTTTGTGCAGGTACATGTAATACAGGGCTCATATTTACTAGAGTTTTAAGCACATTATTTTTCAGTACTTGTGGAGCATTTTTATTTCCAGGTGGAAGATATGTAGGCTATGGACAAATGTTAAAAGGATGACCTCTTATTGTCTGGAAGGTATTTGCATTCAGAGGGTTCAGCTACAGGATTAAGAATTGAAAAATATTTTCATACATAGGATCTCTGTTTTTTTAACACAGTTTTCAATAATTATTTGATGTCAAAAAAATAATTACGTTAGAAATCAAACAATCTTTAGGAAAAGTCCTCACATCGTTGGGCAGAAAGAGCTAAGCTGTGGTTTTTTCCTAATACATGCAAGTGAAATTGAACATTAAAGAAAATACTAATTTTCAGCAGCTCTGGGATCTGGCATTTATAGTTATGGTATGAAGGGAAGCAATAGCTTAAAAACAACATTAAAAAAACACAGCCATGAAGTTTGTCCACAGTTCTAATAAATAGGGAAGAGTAGAAGAATGTAATTGCATTGCATGTGCTATCAGATGATAGGCCTAGAGAAATGTATGAATAACAAGAATATAAGCATTTCCTACAAATTCTTTTGAACATTGGGCCTAGTGTAAAGTGAAGAATTTCTTTAAATAGAATGAAGGAAATGCCTTTAGCATGCCCTAAAACTGAAGCATGAAAATAGCACTAAAATTCATTAAAGCTTTATGAAAAACTTTACTTATTTCAGGCCAGTTATGTCCTGTAGTGCAGCCATTTATAAAGCAGTGGATCAGTATCTCTTGCTGTCACCCACTTCTGTTTTGATATTGTTTTGCTGTTGTTACTATGTTAATTGCAAGAGATCCTCATGCCCTTTAGAAACTGGATTGTGTATTTTTAGATTGTACATGCAACTATTAATGGATTTGGACATTGTAAATTATGTTGTATTTATGCTGCAAATGAATAGAAAGTTACAAAATCTTTTTCTTTTCTTTCTCTTTTTTTTTTTTTATCGCAGCCAAATTCTTTCCTGCTACAGTATTGCTAGAATAAACTGATTTCCTTGCTAAGTTTTTAGATTATGAAGAATAAAAGCAGTGTTTAGCTATGATACCAAAGTGCAGTGGCAGAAATTCCATTTAAAAGTGAATCAGGATACCATACTAATTTCTAGCTCTGTTGTCTTAAATCAGACATTATATTGTACTCTATTTTTTATCTACTTGATGTCTTACCAGATAATTTAATTGCATTGTTTTCAAACTGAGACAGCACCACATTTTGAAGAATTAAGTCAGTTCTTCAGTAATTCAGGGGTGAGCAGTAGGTCTCCCTTCCTCAAATTTTTGTATATTGAAATACACTACTTGCAAGAAGGACAGTAAATGTATGAATATTTGTAATAATTTAGATCCAGCTGAATATTGCTTTCTTTGCTTGGGCAGGTTTCAAAAAGCATAATTTTAAGTCAATGTCTGTTGAGTCTGATAAAACCTTCTGTCTGTTTTTTCATGGTTTAGTCATTTCACTTTATTTAATTCCATTTTCCAAGTTGCTATCTGTCATTCCTTCCTTATGCCTGCACCTTCAGATGGAATGGTTGTAGTAGATTTCCCAGATGACTGCAGGAAAGAGGCAGTTTCAGGTGGTTTTCCTCAGAAACCTCAATACCAGGGTACGATGCTTCCACTGAAAGTGATGGGCCAGTGTCATCCAGGGAAAGGGCTTCATTGGAAGGTCTGGATTCTTTGCTATACTCTGGCATTACCCTGCTGTGCAGCTCTGGGAGGTTCATGAGCTACTTTACCTCTGTGCTAGATTAGAATAAGCCATGTCAGCTGGGGAGAATTTTTCTGGGTCTCTAGGCATATTACTGCTAATGGTATTTCTCATATTAACTGGGTTAGCCTCCAGTAATCTTAGTTGTTTCCTACTCATGTTACCTGCACGCTATTTTCCTGTATTGTCATGTATCTTAATGGTCCTTTGCTATTTGGAAGTTTAAATTTTCCACTATGAAGGTGTCATTTGATTTTCAGTTCTCAGTTTTTCCTTTTTGGGTCTTTGTGCTATTTCTGCTCCCAAAGTGCAGTATTATTGAAGACTTTTTGTATTTAAGGCTCAATGTTACTAAGGTTAAAAGATTATCCATTTTGGCATTCCCAAATTACTTAATTCCTTTTGTTGCTTGGTGTATTGCCGTTCTAAAGTGTGACATAATGAAGAAAGACACTGTCCTCCACCTAAGAAGGTGTTCTTCTCCTATATTTCTTTTTTACAGTGATGGTTCTGGATGAAAATAAGGAACCAGTGAAGGCAAAGACTTTAGGAAATATTGTGGTAAGGTAAGCAAGCTAAGTATCTTACTCTTAAGAGAATCTTCCTACATGGGTTGTCTTTTGACTGAAATTTTATGTATAACACAGTAATTGAAGTAATGAGGATTGAAAAGTATGGCTGTCTCTGATACTGATATCAAACTGCTAGAACTTTTAATGTCCATTAATACCGAAAGACTGAAAATCACAGATGAAATAGTATGAGTGAATGAGTGTCCTTTGCTGGTTTTGTTCTTTTGTTAGACAGCAAAGTTTACCATTTTCTTACTTACCATCTGTTGGCACAGGATGAAGTGTTTCTGTTGTGATGTGTGAGCAAGATACTGAAGAATTCTCTTCACTACTTTATCTTTCAGTTTAGTGAAACAGTACAGCG
>JBCJKH010044302.1:0-14648 GCA_039877255.1 Loriculus beryllinus
AGGAACCTGCTTAGTAAGGTTCCATGGGATATAGCCCTAGAGGGCAGGGGGGCCCAAGACTGTTGGATGATATTCAAAGATCACAAGCTCAGGAGTGTTGCATCCCAACTAGAAGGAAGTGCAGCAGGAGGGCCAGCAGACCTCCTTGGATGGAGGTTGGAACTAGATGATCTTAAGCTTCTTTCCAACCCTAACTATTCTATGATTCTATGATTCTAAAACAACAGACATGGGATAAACAAGATAAATTTAGAAACTGGTATTTCAATAAGTGCCTTGTGTCTACTTGGATACAAGCATACATATGCTGAGTAGCAAATATTTAAGCTTTAGTTTGTTTTCAAATTAATTTCTCTTAATTAAACTGTTTCATTTATTAGACATGAAAAGTTTTTCTTTGAAACCAGAGTTTCAGCTTGGAGAATGTTATCAGAGTTTGCTGAACTTGAAGTGATACTCACAGAAAAAGAGAGAGAACACCATAAAATAGGCAATTATTTTCCATTTACTTATTTTCTTTTGAAGATACAAAACTTCTTCAGAAACAATTCTAACGCTGCTGAAATGGAAATTACATAGGTCAATGGTAGGAAATTTGCAACTAACGATTCTGGGGCAAGGAGTGTGCGTAAAAAATTTCTTGTATTTCTTTTGTTAAAAAATCAGTTTCTGAAGGAAAAGTTGACTGGAATAATTTTGATTTCTTGTGGTTTGTACTTTTCTGGCCCATCTTCTAGGCTTTTTATCCCCATTCAGTGTCAACTTCTTGGATAACTGCATTTTTCATAATCAGGAAATGGTTGAAAACTGTTGTTCCAAAAAACATCTCTTTAATGATTCTCTGTTCAGCATTTTCTCCTGTTGAATTCCTTCCTGTGTTTTCTTTCACTGTGTTACTGTGTCTGACTTCAGTTTATCTTTGCTTACACACAAATGCAGCAAATGATGTTCATGCACCTTGGTAAATGAATAAAAGCTAGTCCATTACAGTACTCAATGAACAAAATACCTGTGAAAATGAGTTCAGAAAGCAGCAGCATGGAATAGACGGGTGCTGAATATCAGAATCTTTGAGAGAAAGCTGCTGAAAACTGATTAGAATTAAGGGCTGTTGAAGCAGTGCAGCAGAGGAATGAGAGGTATTCAAAGAGATAGGTGGCATGATATCCTCTGTTCTATAGTGGAATCTAGGTGTCAAAAATGACAAAAGAAACTAATGTGGGTAATCAAAATTATGAAAAGCACTATCTTTATTTTTCCATCACTCAGAGTAATGTGAACTTGGGGAAAAAAAAAAAAAGAGAAGTGCTGGCTCAATTGCAGTCAATGCCATCCCTGAATGAAATATGAAATAACGCAGGAAGGGCTAACAGTCCTTCTCTACATACTCCCTCCTCCATGCCTCCCTAAAAGGAAAGCAAATAAAATCTGAACAACTTAGATGAGACTTTTAAAGTTCTTCTCTCTTTTTTAAAAAAATGTGTGCTACCAGTTCCTCTATGGAAGAGTAGGGAGAAGAGAGAGAATGGCAGGATGATGCCAATAAACTTTGATATTGCACTTTGTGAAACAGGGTCACAGTTGGCTTGGCATGATCCCATGGACAGGAAATAAAAGGCTGCAGTCCAGAATGATAGACTCCAGAGCATCTTATGTGCAATTCCAGAGTCTGTTTCCTATTTGGTAAAATTCACATACAAGGACTGTTTCTCCAAAGGAGAAAATTGATACAATTCTGAGAAAGATACCTAAGTCTCATAGCGTGACTGTTGTTTGACTCCTTTTGGTGTGACAGGAATCAAGAACATTCAGTAAGATATACTGAGTACGTGAATTTGGAAAAAACCCACCGCTCTCATCCTTCTTAAAAAGGTGTTCTACCCCTTCTTTAATTTCATGGCCATTTTCTGTGAGTGAGGAGTTTGTTAGGAGCATGGCTAATTCTCCCACCGGGGGGTGTGGGACCACCAACTCATTAGACACTGTATCAGCAATCCACACACTGGCATTAGGTCAAGCCTTTAATCATAGCAGTGCTCACTGTCATCTTCTGAGTAGTGTCCAGTAGTTTAATTAAAGAGTTGGGTGGCTTGCAATTTCATATGCATTTCTACAGATGCATATGAACAAAATGTGCTGTTTTCACAAACCAGTGCCAAAGAAGCTTTCTTAGTCTTCAGGAGGGCTGACTAAAACATTTTTTTCTCTTAAAATATCTTTCCACAGATAATTTCCACCCATCAGTCTTATGAATTTTATTTTGTTCAGAAGAAAGTAATGACTGAGCTTTTCATTTGCTATAGACATGCAAACCTGCTCGTGCAAATTGTCACTTCCTCATGCAACGGTATAACAGCACCTCAGCTTATTCCTACATAGGCAACCAATACATATTCCAGCAGCAGTAGCCTTCATACACATTTCACTAATCTACTGTCTGCTTTACCTTCTGCAAGCAACTATTGCTAATTTTCCTCCTCCATCAACAAGATGAAACATCCCATTTAAGTATGTCTTTGCCTGTTCTTGTGCATGAACCAATGGTGCCTTTATGGGTCCTATACTTGTGACTGAAAGTAAGCTTCTGCAGTATAGGGACCAGCAGCCAGTTTTACCACTTAATACTCAATGGTGCTCTAGTTTATATAGTTAGCAATGTCTCTAATGCAATCCATCTTATCCTGTAGTCAATGCCTGTGTTTTGTGTATGGACCATGTTCTGAATGCCATTACTCTGCCATTACGCCTACACTGCCATTAGAAAAGATTAATTCTAGAGTAGGATTTCATGGACACTTTGCCAGAAAGGGTTTGATACTGATCGCAGTGATCCCTTAGTCCTGCAGCCCCCTTTGGGTTATTTTTCTCTTGTTTCCCAACATAACATGTATGTGTAATCTTTCTTTTCATTGTTTGCCAGTTATCCATTTCTTCCAGTTGTTTTTGTTGTCCCTGACTTGAAGGACTGCACTCCTGTGATTCATGTTTGCTGTAAGGGACCTCTGATATCTGCCTATGTTGGTGTTTTTTACAGCACATTTTATTCTAGGATTTATGCCACAGAAAATAATTACTGACTTTTGCCGTTAATAATGAGTGTTAATCACACCGTTGCGCAAGATTAAATTAAAACTAAAAACAATTTAGGGGGTGGTTATCTAGATGCTAGATAACTGATAACATCTTAAATAAGCTAATCCCAGCTGAAACCAAGGCAACCTCAGTCTTCAGATTTGTTACCTCTTGCACTAATGGTAATTTGGATTTTCTGTCCTCAACAAGGACCGGAAGGCTGCAGTTGTAGTAAGGATAGGCAGAATCTGCTAGAGCAACGTATAGGCTGCAAAGAGAACTGGGATGTGGGAAAATATTTTAGCTGTACCATGGCTTGGGAGCCTTGTATATGGCTCATCTGACCACTAGGGCAGGAGTTAGGATGCCATTAATTATTAGTAAGTGTGCTTGATTTGGTGACATCATCACATAGTCCACCCTTGAGAGTGCCTTGCATTCATGCAGGTTCACTTTCTGATGCAGTGCCTACCATTTAATTTCCTCACAGAAAATATACCAGAAACTTCAGTTGGCTCAGCCTCTTTGGAAATATCCTTGGCAAGGATATCGAACACTGGCCTTAAACCTTTTCTCTTTAATTGGCAGAAGCTGCCTTTTGAGTTATGTTTGTAACCTTTGCTTTACTGTGTTTAACTCCCACTGGAATCTCATAGAAACTGTTACATCTGCAACAAATTGCTATATTAAATTCTTTTGGTTAAACTTTGTTTCTTTATTTTCTTGCTCTCTTGCCTTATATTCTCAAAATATAAAATTATCATCACAGTCCATCTCATTTGTTGAAACAATAATTGCATCATCACTTTCTACATTTTCCTCAAATAGGTATCATTTAGATTTCTTTCTGCTCCAGTCAATTGCTTCTGTCAGTCTGAAAACCACTGCCTGCATCTTGAATTCTCCTTGCAACAGCTGTCAGGGTTGGCTTAAGGAATCTTCATCAGAAATTCTTTTTGCCAAAAAGGAAAAATCAAGCTTCTTGAGAATTTGCACCTTTTCTTTTTGCTACAAAGAACAGAAAAAATTATCTTCAATGCCATTTCCAAGTGAGTCAATGTCATTTTATTGGTGAATGTTTTACTTTGTTTTATTTTCTATTCAGAAAAATCCAAAGCTTTGAATGTGCACATTATTGCTATTGGTGTGTAAAAGTACTAATTTAAGACAATAGCTCCCAAAAAACTTTCAGAAGCAGCCTTTGTATTATATTTCTGTGATCAATAACAATCACCACATGATTCAATCCTGTTTTATATTTCAAAAAGAGGTGGCACGCTCATCTTGGGAAAGAGGAAAGCAACTGGAGCTCTTCTTAGAGAGGAGGGTCATCAGTGAGACTGAGGTTGCATGAGCCATCAGCAACATAGCAGAAGAGAGTAAAACTGGTATTCCAAATTTTTCCTCTCAGTAGGTTTGGAAAAAAAAGTGTTGCAGATATTTATTGAAGGAGAAAAAATGTCACCAAGAATTATTGTTTTATTAAATACAACTAAAACACATTGAAGCCTTTTCTTGAACCACAGAATTGTCTAAGCTATGATAAACAGTGGGGAGGTAGAGACATATGACAGTTCATCCAAAAAAGTATGGCTTATGGAATCACTTGACATTTTTGTAATCCCAATAGAAATAGCTGGACTCACCTCAGTATTTTCCTGTGCATGCTGGTGTATAAGAAGCAATTATATTTGCTTTTGAAGTCATGCTCAGGTGTTTTAAATTTGAGCATCTCTAAGTTTCTATGTGAATTGTTAATCATGATGCTTCCTGTTATTTGTGAGCAGACATTTTGCTCTCACACAGATAGCATGACTGACAGGTTTTTCTCCTACCGTTTTATATGAATAATAAAGTGTTTCAATGCACAAACAGAAAAGACATAATTTAGACTAAGCTATCATTTCCAGACTGTGCTTTATCTAGTTTTTACTAAGAAGAAAACAAGCCCATAACTTACTGAAGTCTTTTCTACTTCTAACTTCTTTTCAGTGTTATTCAGCATATAATATTTCCTCTACAAAATATCTTAGACCACCTTGTCAGTGTTTTGGGTTGGTTTTTTTTTTTTTTTTGTTTTGTTGTTGTTTTTGGTGGTGGGGTTTTTTTTTCAGTTTGGTTTGTTTTCAGTCTGATTTAAAGGAATTACTTGTGAAAGATTTGTCTTAAAATGCAGACACTTTTGCTCTTTTTTTAAGAAGAAATGCATGCTCTTAGTATCTCAGTTCAGCATTCTGATATCTTCCTTGAATACATTGTGAAGTTAAGGAAAGCTTGTGCCTTGAATTCAAATGGAGAAAAATGCATTAAAACAAAGTTAGAGACCCATTTTAAAGTCTAAGATGTTAAAATACAAAGGAGACTTGGCTACTGCAGATGCTACTTACACTGAAATTCTTTCATTTTTTTTTTTCTGCACTCCTACAATTCTGAATCACTTTGTGCATTATTTATGAACTTCTTAGTCATGAGTGTTGAGTTAAAGTTGCCTTCATTCTGTTTAGTTCAGTGAGTAATTAATTTTGTCTCATACTTTGTGGCTACTGATGCAATTCTGAAAGTGTGTGTGGGGGGGGGGGGGAAAGCAATGTTCATATTTGGTTGTTTGATTTTATTTTTTTACATTTTCTCTACAGAGAGATGCATTTTTCACCTGAAGCTGTAACACTTTCATTCATGAGTAGCTAAGTGAACATTTGTGTCTTGCATAGCTATGAAGAGTTACATCAGTGCACCATGGGACCTTAAGCCTTTTTGCACCACTGCATGTTCAAATGATGAAAAAAGAGAAATGAATCCAAACCCAAAAATAACCCCAAACCCCAGGAAAATCAGGTTTCAGGTATAGTTGTTTTTCACTGTTTCTTCATTGTCTTCAATAGCAACTACCAGAACTCCCTTACTATTCTGTAATAATGCAACTGATGAATGAAAGAGTCTCAGCTTTTTTGCCACTAAAAAAGACAATAGAGAAACTGTGCTCTATCAAGTCACTTCATTGAATCATCTAAAACTGGCACCTTTTTGCTAGAAAGTGAGTAGGGCTAGCTGCTTCTGAAGAAGATGCAAGGAACACTAGATAATGATGAACTAACTTGATGTAATGAGCAATTAGTACCTGGCTTGTGAACCTAAGCAAGAAGGTTGGTGTTCCGTCCATTTGTTTTTTCAACCTCCTTTTTCATATTGCTTTCTCCCCTCCCTGATTTATCTGCAACAGCCCTGACTGTGCTCATTATCTCCATAAATGCCTACTGTTTTGACCCTTGAGAAGTTTTTGGCCTTTCTTTGTCAAAAAATATATTTATAGGCTAGTTATGCAGTGCATTAAAGTGGCAGGTCTTTTTCTCAGTTTGTCCCACGTTGAATAAGTAGGTGATAAATATAGGTGCAAAATAAAATCACACAAAACTATAACATAACAGGAACATCAAGAAATTCATGAACAGAGAGGCTAGAGGATATTTCTTCATCTTATCCCATGATTTCTTCATTTTGATATTAGAAATGGTGTAATCATATCAGCTTTTATGCCTCTGTACTCCTATAGTGAAGCTGTTCTCGCTTTTCTGCTTATGACTAGAAACTTCACATTTTCAATGTAAATTTGTTTAAGGGCAGTGTTTATCTCTTTGAAAAGCCCTGTTTTTTTGTTTGTTTGGTTTTTATTCTAGTTTGTGCTTTGGATAAATTTACAGGATGGTCTTGGATCCTCACTCAGCCTTTGGTTTACTAATCAAGTCCAGTTTCATAACCTCTTCTTAAAAGATCAAACCAACAGCTTTGTCTCTGCATATCTTGTGTGGAACTGGCTTGTGCTGGGAAACAGGGATTTGTACAAAATTCTGGTTAAAGTTTACCCATATCTAAGAAGATATTTTAATCACTTCCACATATCTGCTAGAAACACTTTGTCTAAATAGACTCTTTTGAGGACTGCACTTGTTTTTTTCTTCAGAGGTGCATTACTTAGCTGTTTCAGTACCCTTTGATGTGCCTATAACCCACTTGACCTTCTGGAAACTATCACTTTATATTCCTGTTTCCTGTTTTCCAGTATTAACTTTCTTTGTGGCGTTGTTTTTTGTTTTGTTTTGTTTTTGGTTTTTTTTTTTTCTGTTATTTTTTTTTTTCAATCTTGGTGTTTTTATAATTTAAGGCTTATTCTTTCTTTTCCTATTGACATCTTTTAGATGTGTGCAAGTCTGGAACTGTTCTCTAGATTTTTTCTTGTTGAAGATTCAAGTTTTGTATAGCATTTAAAATAAGTATCTATTGTAATAAAAGTACAGGTGCCCTTTTCATTCAACTTCCAAAGTTTCTCATCCAGTTAACTTTACATTTCTTTTATCTGAGTTTCTTCTTCAGAACTAAAGAATCTCAATTCCAGATTTGCCTTTATTATTTAATTTTGTTTAGATGAAATTAATTCCAAATAACTCTGCTTGTGTTAATTTTCTACAGCCAGTTTTTCTCCAGTCTTCATTACTTGCCAAAGCCAACTTCTCCCTTTTTTTTATCTAGTAGTTGACAGAAAAAAGACCCTTGTGCTGTTATCTCCAGGCACGTTTCTCCCCAAATTAGTATAATTTCGTTTTATATACTTGGAAAGTTAGATCCTTACAGAAAAAAAAAAAACAACCCCAAAACAAAACAGTTGATATCTTATTTCTTAAATACTATTTCAGAGATTTTCATCCACTTACCAGTCCAATCTTGTGAAGTCTGTACTAGACTCTTTAACTTTCTTTTAGCAGATCAGAAATATTCCACTGAAGATTAGTTGTGGCTCTGCATCTTCCTCAGTCTGGCATTGTCAATCCTTGTTCTTTTCCAGATGAAATCTGGCAATAGCTTTTGTCATTGGCAAGGATTGGATTCTTCCCCTCTCATACTGGGATACATTTCATCCTCAAGTCTATATTCCAGTCCTCAAGTTTCAGTCTGAGGAACTCACTGAACATGATTCCATATACAGAAGTCAGCTTCGAAAGCCCAGTCAGACCAAATTCAAATATAGAAGCCATGGTTTTGCATTGCCTATAGATAATCAGTTGTTCAGCATTTTCTATTTAATGTTAAAGCTTCTTTTTATCACTCCCAAATTGAGACCAGTGCCAAATAGGACCGGAACAGAAATACTAAGTGATGTTTTCATTACAGCTGGGATCAATTATTATGGTTCATTATTTTCAGATACTTAAGCTTGTGTTATTATAAAATGCTAGGTCATGCGAATGCTCCCACTGCAGTCATTCCTACAGACTATTGACTATCTGTTATTCTGTTCCATTATTTTTCATCACTATTTTGACAGAGAGTTCTTTAACTAATTTACATGTTTCCTAAACATCAGCCCTTTATGACTGACCTTTACCTTTAGTTCCTGCAGCTAGCTCTAGTTTGCTGTCCAGACACATCAAAATGAATAGAAGTTCTGCATGGGCAGTTCATGCCACAGAGACTTTGCAAATCTTTGTTTTTTCCAGTGAAATTTCTCAGGAGGAGAAGTCCGTATCAGTGGTAAGGGCTAAGGCTGGCTCCATAGCTGCAAAATAGTCTTCAAATTAATTTGTACTGCATTTATTACTGTAGTACATGAACACCTTGCGTGCTCCCTCTGTAGATTTTTCAAGACCTATTTTACTGTGAATTGAGTTGGAGAAAACACACTTGGCTTAGCTGTTAATTGGTGACAGACAAGACAAAAAAGTAGATGAGGCAAATATAATGGGGGCACAATGTAATGTTATCTGGCTAACGATTTTAGGGGCTGTCCCTAATAAATGTGTGCTCTACAAGCCCATGTCATGAAAGTACTATTGTGAAGAATGTTTCCCTTTTCCTGCCAAAGGAGAGCTAGGAATGCAATCAAAGGGGACCCAAATCATTTATTAACATAGTGTCACAAGCCAAATGTTTTAATTTTTCCAGCAAAATAAAAAAAGCTGTCATTGCAAGGGTGAGAACTGCTGGTTAAAGCAAAAGTTAGGGGACAGGAGCACTGGCTTCTCTTCCTGTTGCCAATACATCAGGCACTTATGACTTCAAATTACCATTTATTCTGATTTTCAGATATTCCGTTAACTTTAGATGGAGCAGGTGTGCTCAACGCCTTTGAAATTACACTTCCTAACAGCTTTGTGCCTTAGTTTCTCCATTGTAAAATGAAGAAGAAAATAACAAGATCTAACTCTCTGCTTGTAAATTGCACTGATATGTCCATTTCAGAATGAAAGGCACAGCAACTACTGTGGCAAAGCTGCCCTTGCTGAGCTGGGCTATGCATAACAGAGGTAATATTTCAGAGAATAATATAATGCCATACCCCTCCTCTCACTGATCCTGCCCTTGCCCTTCAATTTTTCCAGTACCCAGCTTCTGCAAGCCTCTGAACTGAAAGGTCCTTGATGTACTCTGCTGCAAATAGCAGGATCTCATGAAGCAGGCTTTAAAACAACAAATCAGTCTGCAACTGCTGCTCATTTCGTAAAACTGTTCAACATTTCAGCCCGTAAAATTTTTTGATATCTCACAGGTCTGGCTTTTGGAGGTTTTAGGTTCCTGATTTGCAGGGAGAAGCTACTACTACTATCCCAAAGGACCTGCGTAATATTAAGCTGATAAAATTACTTTAGGTTTCATCATATATAAGGGATAGATATTCATACACATCCCTATGTGCTGATCAGAAGAAAGATGGACCTGCTGTTTCTGAAATGGTATTTATTAACAGATTATTTACTAGCATCCAATTGACTTATTTAACTTAGGATCTGCATTCAATTTTAAATTCTAAATAACAGATAAAAATATAGCTGTGTATTGGGATTTTCAAAGTAACTTTTTGTGGGTATTCTTTGCTGTAAACCATTTTATTCTGCAGGTTATATGCTGATGCTGAACAAACGAACTGTTTCAAGCTTTGCAGCAGGAGAATGTTTTATGTAGCATGTAATCTTCCAGCTAACTTTCTCTGTGCTTTGCTGATGACATCTTCCCTGACAAAACAGGAAGAAAATCATCATGCTGCAATCAAATTTTAAGAGACCTGGTGCAGTCACAGCTGGGTATCTGCTGGCTGGCTGCAGGTTTTTCCTAGTAGTCAACCGAGTTCCAGCTATTTCGCCACAAGTGGGCAGTAATTAACTGCTAATTCCGATCACAAAGCTCTTGGCTCTCTCACTCCTGTCTGAGCTTCATAACTCTTGGACTGCCCTTGCTTTGGTCCTACCTGACTATGAAGTACTACAAAGGATCCTGTCAGTGCCAATTTACTCCAGTGTTCCTACAGGAAGTGTTTTAATAGTCTGCACAGGAGCTTGGGAAGGTATGCATTTGTGTTTGAGACTTGTTTGAAACCCAAAACAATGCCTTTTCAGCACCACTGCAATCCCTTGTTCAAGACTTGTGTTCTCCTTTTCCCAACCATTTAAATAAGAAACTTCTGAAGTAAGTTGACATAACTGAATCTAGCGTATTAATTATACTTTTAAAAAATCAATATTTGCAATATCAAAATTACTTTCTTCTACAGAAAAAAACAACCCCCTAAAAAGCCCCACAAAGCTAAGCAAACCAGTCTGCCTTTGGTATGATTGGCAAGGCATTCAGGACCAATGCTGCATGGTATTGATATATCTTATTTATCATTCTTGTTACCTTAAACAATTGAATATTTGTTTCTGGTAATCAGAAAGAAATATGAAAATAGTGTTTTTTAAGGCAAGTTCCTTGCACTTTCCTTTGTGAGAATATTGTCACTATGCTCTTTTAGAAAACTGAGAATTATTTTGCCTCTCTTTGGTCTCTTTTTAGGCTAGGAGGTAACTTATGACTATATCACATGACAGGTAATACTTCATAACAAAAAGCCATATGTAAACATGCCACGCTTTCCTTGACATGTCAGCCGGGTGAATTAAACGTTAAGACAAGTTTGTCTCATTTTAAGTTAGTGCATCTTGAAATGTGCTGACAGTAGGCACTTGAAACTTCCAGACTCTGGGCAGGAGGACAGATGAATTGGAGTATGTGAGACCTGAACCTGGAAGATAACTGATCTATGGGCAGCTGCAGAACTATTCCTAGGAAGCTGAAAGATCTATAGTCCCACTATGGGAAAAGTGACAGCTCTTATGATACTGGGAGACTTCAGTTCAGGGGTGAGATTTACCCAGAAGGAAGAAGTAGGCTGGCAGCAAGTTCGTCTCTCTTGGGCACTTAGTCTCAATGGGAACAATAATCTTTTTCCTCATCCTGCTCTGGACATTTTTCTGTTGCTGTTTCTCTCGTAAAGGTGCTAGTTCTCAAAACAGCCACCTGAGGCAGGCTGTGGACATCCTGCAAACACAGAGACGGGACATTTGAGGTGGGACATTTCTTACCACTAACCCAGGTGACTGGGTTCCCTTTCTGCCCAGCCAGTGCTGGGCACGGCTGAAGCATGTGGTTTAAAGGATAGTGGTTTGCAGAAATGTCAAAGCCTTGCTCTTCTTGGCAAAGTCCAGTGTGACCAAAAATTTCTCAGCACATACAGAAATCAAGGCAGTGTTATTCTGTAGTCCCTTTTACTGCAGCTTCACATCTCATTTGCTTTCTTGACCACCACTGCTCCCTGACCAGCTTTCTTCAGGACCTTCGGAGTCCATGATGTTGCAGACAGCATGTTACTGGAATTTTGTTTGCAAACATGCAGCAACAGATGGTGCAAAGGAGGTAAGAGAATTATCTGCCATTAAGGGAAACAGGAAAAAGACAAGCAAATCTGCACCTTCTTTGTGTTATTTGAAAGAAAGACAGTTCTAGGAATGAAGCAAAACCAGTGGTATATAAATAGACAACCAGATAAGAAGTGTTTAAGATGAAGGAAACGCTGGAAAGAAAAAAAAAGAGGTTTAAATGAAAATTATTTGCTTTCAAACAAGAGCAAAGATTGCATGAAAAGGAAAAAAAAAAAGAAAGAAAACCTGAAACCAGTTAAATGTATATGGGCAGTCCATGTGCAGTATCAGGTGGCTACTCAGGAAAATGAACAAGTCAAATAATTGAAAGGAGAAATGGAATTGCAAAGGATCGCAGGATTTCAAATTAAGTGAACAAATTGTATGGGGGAGGTGTGTAGACCATGCAATACAATAGCTTCAATTGCCAGACAGCTTATAACAGTGGTTCTGAGTGAATGACCCTTCATCTCTTGTGGCAAATTGAAGGTAATGCCAGTATTTCATAGTCATTTCACTTTTATTATCACCAAAAGTTTAGGCCAGTATTCTATTACCTTGAATGTCTTTATGGTGCCAAGTTGAGCTGGACAAGAAATGAATTTAATGATTAATTTGCTGACTCTGAAGAAGAGGAAAAAGGAGAAGTCGAGGTTGTTAGGATTAATAGAAATTTAAGAAAATGAAAGAAATGAGAACATTCAAATGATTCATTTGGAAATGAAAATATTTCTTTTTGTTTTGGATCATTTTTGATATTTCTAACCTCCTTTTCAAAAACTGTGTGCCAATACAGAGAATAAAAGTGCTATTTCAAAAGATCTCACTTTTAGATTTGAAAATGCCAAAAAGTTCTGGCAATTTTTACTGATGCACAGTTTTTGTCTTTTAGTGGGATTTTTTATTTGTTTTTCTTTTGTTATGTGGGATTTTCTTGTAATTTTTGTTTTGTTGATATTGTTACTTTTTAGAAAATCTTTCCTATTCATTTTGTACCAACCAACTGTTTAAATTCATGTTTGCCACATGTGCAACATGAAAACACTTTTTGCTTCAGAATTCTATGCCTTGTGAGGCATGGGGTATTGTGGAGCAGTAGCTGTTAGCCGGTACTCTGTGTCCTAGGTCTGAAGCTGTATCTTCATTCTCTGTCCTGCCCTTCTACCTCCACTTCCTTATGAAGGTGCTTTCTTTGTTAAGTGTTGTTTTCTACTCACGGACACCAGCTCCTGTGATTTAGCAGCTGACTATCACAGACACTCAGGAACATGAAAGGAAAGTGGTATAGACTATAATGAAATCTTGTAAAATTTTACGCAGCATATTAAACAGAACAATTTTAAAATTCATATATTTGGCAGCCAAATGCAGCTCTTTCTAAGGAGGTGATGTGTGCTCGTGGCTTTTGCTTTTTTTCTGAAAACTGTCAGTCATGTTCTGCATCAGCCTGGGTTTATGCTTAGTTTTATCAGGCAGATCAGTCAGAAATGAATGGCATTAATGTCATCTTGGTGTAATGAAAGTGTAGATAACCGTCCCAGAGACTGGTTGCGAAAAAGCTACTGATGGAAGTAGCTGAAGGCTCTATTGACTGCATAATTCACATTTCTCATAGAAAAGGGTATGATCTATAGATTGTTTTAGGCTTTCTTACTGATGAAACAGTAAGAATGTTGTTGCTGATGGGCACATGAAGCAGTAATAAATAGCCATGTATGCATACACAGGAAAGAAAAATGGTTTGCATTTTATAAGCAAAGGAAGGGATTCAAAATGTAGCCCTGGATGCTTTGCAAGTTATAGCTGTGTGAATGAAGAAAAATGTATCTTCTGTATAACAATGATAACATGAATGATAATACAGAGGGTTATTCACCTATTCTCTATTAGCTACCTGCTGGATACTACATCTGTGAAGGCTATTGCCTGATGGCAGATAACAATAGCATTAAATGATTTCTGATGAAACAGAACTGATCAACGTGCCTGAATGTTCATGGTGACTAGATGCTATCTGGACCTTGAGGTATTAGAGGATTATGCTATTTCTGGTGGTTGATCTCTTGTTCACTGCTACATGACAACATAGCTAATATGCTGCTTTTTTCAGTGGGGCAGAGCTCTGGTGTGCTAGCCAGACTGCATGGGCTAGAGAGGTGCCATACAATAGAATTACTTTAAAGCTTTTGGTGAAAAAACAGTAAGAAACAGGAAAAACTCCTTTCCTCTTGGACCAGATTTAAACCTCTGTAAGAAGCTCGAAAGGAAATGTTTACACAAACTTCAGAATGAAATGTCTTTTTGAGAAAAATGTGTTAGAATGCTGTAGAACACTAATGTCTTACCCCTCCATCGTAGTCAAAGTGATGTGACCAGGATGACCAATATAATCCTTGACTTCTATAGGGATGATGATGATGAATCACTGCTCTTTGAACCATGTACTTTTATGAAAAGCAGCCCAGGAGGAGTTGCTACTGTGCATTTGAAGGAGATCAGTATCAGTACACATATAAAGTGTCCATTCAAGAATGGCTTGGTTAGGATTCAGCCTCCATTGTCAGTAGTCTTTCATTTGATCACTGGGATATTTATGTATTTATGTACAGTATGCTATACATATTTACATGTATAGTATGTTTATAGTTTCAGAGCTGGGGTGACCCATGATGTTTACTCCAGCAAGCTATAGCTCAAGGAATAAGACTGTGCTAGAGAGCTGTTGGGCACAGGGAAGCAGAGAATTTCTTGAAAGATTTTTTTTTTTTATGAGAAAAGACTACTGTATTTGGGGACAAGATTTGCCACAATAAGCTTGAGGTTGTTAAAAAATGTGCTCACTGACATAGAAGA
>JBCJKH010044306.1:0-27452 GCA_039877255.1 Loriculus beryllinus
CTGGCACAGGGTGCCCAGAGAAGCTGTGGCTGCCCCATCCCTGGCAGTGTTCAAGGCCAGGTTGGACACAGGGGCTCAGAGCAAGCTGCTCCAGTGGAAGGGGTCACTGCCCGTGGCAATGGGATTGGAGCTGGAGGAGCTTTAAGGTCCCTTCCAACCCAAACATGAAGGTAGAGAAGGTGGCTGCTCCCAGCTTCTGTGGTCTGTTATAATGGATAATCCCTGTGTGCGTGGCACTGCTGCTGTCCTGCTGCTACTTTTCCAAATGACCTGGCAAGCCTGAGCCACTGGCAGTGGCTGCTGGAGCTCTGCTCAATTGCCACACTGATGTTTGCTCCATGCTGATTGCTTTAACCTGAGAACCTTCATATGGCTGGAAGTGCAAGGAGCTGTTCTGAAGCATCAGAGTGCAGCAATTTCCAGTCAGCTGATTTATTTCTAAGCTGCATCTGTTGCTGAAAGAAGTCTCTGGGTTTGCAGAAGACACATTGGGCTGTGGTTTTTAGCAAGCTCTGGCAGGTAGAGATCTGTTCAGCTGCTTCCTTCACAGGGCTGCTCCTCTTCGTCTACAGCCTCTTGATCCTGGCATGTAGTTACTGCCAGGGATGGGATTTTACCCAACAGGTATTTGAATCAATGCCTTTTATATGCATCTCAAATTCAGTATTAGTAATAGAGGTGCTCGTCCTCTGCTGTCTGTTGAAGGACAGAAACCTCTGGCTGCTGAGGAATTTGGTGTAAAGCCATTACCATGCACGGCACTATGTTCCTACAGAAATATCTGATGGCTCTCTATTCTCCCATCAAATCACTTTGCTCATGTGTAGTAGTTGCCGCTTTGGATTAAAGCCTGTTGAAGCATGTGCTGCTGTAACTGGACTATACTTACACTGTGGTTCTTCCATGGCATTTCAGGTGGGGGTTTAAAGACTTGAGAAGAAATAACTTTAATTGCTCTCTAACAGGATAAACTTAGGATCAGACACAACATTTCTGTTAGCGTGGAAGTGAAGTTTGCCAACCTTGTGTTTCCCAAACCAATAAATATTGCAGTGCTGGCAGTTTATTTGCTATCGAAGTATTGAAGTGGCTTTTGTCTTCCCAATGTTCTGAGCATTCCTGTATTCTGGTACTTAATTACTAAACACCTAATGGGTCACAAACAGTTTGAACAGATTATTATTTGCGCCATGAAACTGAAGTCAAATGCCTTAAAAAACCCCAAACCTCCCCACTTCATGTGACTGAATGTTGTCTTCGGGGGCATTTTGCATGTTCAGCTGATGAGGCTGGATCTCTGTGCATGCCCAGCTTTGCAGTAGGTTATTACACAGATTGCAGGATCAAAAGGAAGTTGGTGTAGGAGACGAGGAACTCTGACAGCAGTGGGGGAAACTCTGAACAGGAAAGCAGAGTACTGGAGTACCTCCAAGGCCTCTATAGCCATTGGCGTGCAGTGACAGTGAGCAGCCAAGTGGGAGAGATCACGGGTGAGCTGAATTTATCTTGCTTTATCAATCTGGCAGAGGCAGGATAAAGCAGTGTTACAGCAAATGAGTCAATGCCAAACAAATCTGTGTCAACATTAAACAAATCAAAGTTTGTATGTAAGCTGGGATTGGGAAAAAGGTGTGGAATTGTATGTGTAAATGTTTGAGTGTGTTTGTAACAACTGTGGATGTTTTGTCTGGGAGTATGTGTAAGTATTCAGCTGCTTTTCTGTTGAGATTAGACCTTTACTGGGAATACTGTTAACTTCTGCTGATCGTTTAAAGTAATCTTTTATCCTCCTTTAGTATTAAGGGAATCAGCAACATGAGGTAATGGGAGATGTCTGATGACAGTTGTATGCATAAGGTTGAAGCAAGGTCTTTAGGCTGCCATTTCCACTGACTGCTGGTTGATAAAGCTCTGCAGGGATAAATACAAAATGAAGCTGGCTGCCCTACTTTTCTCCTGTCTTTATACACCCTTACACTCGAGTACATTGATAGCATTACCTGATCAGGGCATGAAGTGAAATTAAATTGCTGTAGTATATCTTTGCATTCAAGTGAAGCGACTCAGGATCCCAGTTTGCTTTGTGTTAAACTGTGTGCAGTTGGAAATACCTTTTGGAGCAGTGGGATGGTGCTGTGGGCTGAGGATTCCGGGAATGTCAGGCTTTCCCAAGCACCCTGTGCTGAGCAAGCCATCTGTATTTGATGTGCCAACGCTGGGAGCCAGTGCTCCATCCTGAACGCGGTGCTGTTTGCAGCCTTGGTCATAAGGGGATTATAGCTTCAAGCTGAACTGGTTTAGTTGCTAAAGTGCTTTCAGCCTTTGACCCTGAATGTGCTAATCACTCTGACAATGATCTTTTTTTCTTCCCTAGGGCTGAGAAAACAGAGGTACTCAGTGAAGACCTGTTGCAGGTATTGTAACATAATTAATATGTACACTTTCTCATAGAATCGACTAGGTTGGAAAAGACCTTTAAGATCATCACATCCAACCGTTACCCCAGGACCACCAAGACCACCACTAAACCATATCTCTAAGGACCTTACATATTTTAAGTTGCTCTTTGTGAGGTTTGAACCTTCGTGGGAGTTTTGCAGGGGGTCCATGCTGTTGGGGGCCGCCGTGGGGTGCATTATCCCCATCCCGGGGCTTTGTTGTCCGCCATGTTGATCAAAGCAAGGCCCGGCGCGGCTCGCCGTAGCGCTGCTGGCAGGGGCAGGGGCAGCGTTGCCATAATAGCTATTGAACTCCGAGACACCCACCGCGGAGGGGCCGCCGCCGCCGCCTCCCCCGCTCCCGCCGCCGCCGAGGCCGCCGCCGCCGCTCCCAGCGCTCGGGGGCGGCTGCTGGGGCTGCTGCTGTCCGCCCAGGGGTCCCAAGCCGGGGTGATCGTAGCGGCCGCCGATGGGCTCGCCCATCTTGCCGGGCATCTCCTCCTCGTCGGCGCCTTTATTCAGCATTTGCTGCTGCTGCTGGGGGGGCTCGGCCTGAGCGCCCAAAACACTGTCTTTTCCTCCATGTTGCTGCTGCTCCATGTCTGCACTGGGCTGAGCAGCGCCGCCACCGCCACCGCCGTTGTTGTTGCTGCCGCTGCCGCCGCCGCCGCCGAGGCTGCTGTTGTTATTCTGCACGGGATGGTGCTGAGGCGGCGGCTGCTGCGGCGGCGGCGGCGGGAATTGATTTAGCTGCTGCTGTAGTGCATGGTGGTGGTGGTGCGGGTGGTGGGCATGGTGGTGGTGGGCATGGTGATGCGGGTGGTGGGCATGGTGGTGGTGGTGGGGCGGCGCGGCGGGGTGATCGCCTCCGACGTTCTTCAGCTTGTGGTTGGGGAGCAGCCCCGTCTCCATAGCCGAGCCCGGGTTGGAGGAGGAGGAGGAGGAGGAGGAAGGAGACGAAGAAGATGAAGATAACGCCGAGGAGCTTCCACCTTCCTTCAGAGCCGGCTCTGAGGAGGAGCAGCCGCCGCCGCCGCCGCCGCCGCTGGCGTTGTTGTTGTTGTTACCGGCGGCAGCGGCGGGAGCCGCGTTATTGGCCATGTTCAGCGGCTCACTGTGGTGGTGGAGGTGATGGTGATCTAAATTATTCACGCTGCCCCCGGCCGGACTCCCCTCAACGACCCCCAGCGCGGGGCCCGGCCCAGGAGCGGCAGTAGCGGCAGCCCCGGCCACCCCCGGGCCCTCATCCGGGCCCAGGCCACCCGGCAGGCTCGGGGCTTTGCCCTTGTTGTTCGCACCAGCCGGAGCCGCTGCGACCTGCGCGGCCATGATCATCGCAACATTGCGAGTCCGGAGAAATTAGTGCTGATAATACTAACTACTAAAAACAAACAAAAAAACCAACCAAACAACAAAAAATAAAATATCGACCCTCACCCCCAGAAGGGGGGGGGGGGGGGAGCAGAAGTGGGGGCGGGCACGGAGGGGGGCAGAAAGAGAAGCGGTCGGGGCAGGGACTTGACTGAGCCAAGAGTATCCCCTGCGGACCGCTCCGCACGCACCGAGTTACAGAAATTTCCCTCCCCGAGTCCGTGGTTGAGATTAGAAATGGTAAGAACTCCTTACGGTCCGCGCCTGTTCCCGCTGTGTGATTTCATGTTGAAAGTTTTTTGTTCAGGTTTAAATGAAACTTTTTTTTTCCCCTTTCCCCCCCCCCCCCTCCTTCTTTCCCCCCTCCTTTCCTCCCTAACCCGGATATGGGTGAACACACGTCTGGCGGAGCCGCGCTGGCCCAGCATGGCATGAGCGAGAGAGCTAGCGAGCCAGCGCCGGCAGACATCGCCCCCTCCGCCCCGAGCGCGCCCGCGCACTCGCAAAACGCGGACTGGACTCCGCACGGCGCCGGCTCCCGCTCCGGGCCGCCGCCAGGAGCGCGGCGGGCTGCGGGCGGGGGGAGCGCGGCCCCGCCGCTGCCTGTGACCGGGTCTCACTCGTGTGCGTGTCCAGCGGGCCTCGCGGAGGCGGCAGCCGCAGGCCCAACTCAAGCTGGGGTTGCTTGGAGGAGAAGGGTCCCGGAGGGCCCCGGTGTGTGGGGGGGAGCAGGAGCCAGGGGTGCCGCCGGCGGCGCTGCCTCGCCTGGCCGCTGCGGCGGGACAGAGGTGACGGGACGCCGCAAACGAGGTGCCTCGTGTCCAGCTGTGCTGGAGGGGGCGGAACCGCCAAACTTTCGGGCACAGCACGTTGCCCCCCAGCCCCGTGTGTCATGATCAGAAGGCGCCTCATTGTGCTCCGAGGGCAGGGAAATGTTTGCCATCTCACGGGAAAATAATTTGGTGTTTTCTTTCCAGTTTGGTGCCCCTCCCCCCCCCCCGCTTCACCCCCCAGAAGATTTATAACCATCTGCACACGAAATATAAAATTTAACCTAAAATTCTGCAGCGGTAGCGTCTTTGCAGTTGTCCATATCGTCCAGCTGTCTCCAAATTCTAACGGTCATTTGCACTGATGATGCTTTTATATATAGGGCCGTTTTCAATATGTTCTATGTACTTATTTGCAGATCAACAGAGACTGATCAAGGAGAGTGAAGCATTTTCGGTCCCATAATTGTTTTCCCAAACAATATAATTTCCAGTACACACAAGACACTCATGAAAACGTAGTAGCACAAAACCCAAAATACGTAATCCATGTAACTCTTGCTCCAAATGGAACGCTGCTGCTGCTGACCTACATTTTTTAACCATCTTTCAGAATGGTTTGAAGGGGTTTTTAAAACTATTGTAGTACAAATCATACCCTAGTAGAAGAAAACATAATAGTTGCACACTACCTTCAACTAATGAAAACATTTGGGAGATTAAATACTTGGCTATGAATATAGCAAACTGGAATATTAGGGAACGTTTTCAATATAGTAACGGTCTAAACCATGCTGTTTTAAATTAATATATTTATGTGCTCTGTTAAGGCAAGCACATTTTCAAATTTCAAAATGGAAATTTACATCTGAGATTCTGTAATAATGGGAGAAAAAAAATGCAGCCTATCAAGACAGATGCTGTCATGAGTAGGTATGCCTTTTTGAATCCATGGTGGAGGCATTTAAGACCAGAAGCTTCATGCTATAATGTTGCATTACATGCAAAGATTATTGATAAATGTATGAACAGTGTGATTTCAGTGTCTATTAATTCTAGTTCCGTCTGGAAAGTCGGAAGTAGTCTGATTTCCATGATGGAGTTAGCTTTGAAAAGTCTCGGTGCTTGTCAAGTACATCTTGCTAATACTTCTGTTACAATTGTATTTCTCTCTTCTTTTTTTTTTTTTTTTTTTTGTACCCTTTGTAAGTGCAAAAATGTTACATGGCTAGTGGAAGAACACAGGGAAAAAAAATGGTAATTCTACTGGGGGGAATCAGGTGCATACCCAAGGGTCATTACAGCCTGTAACAACAACAAATTGCAGTTCTATGCAAACTGCTAGAAAAGGGTATATCATCTTTGTAGGAGAGAGAATAACAGAACTGTAAGATGAATTCATGCCAAATCATTCATCAGCTTTTGCCAAGAGAATACTACATCTTTGTTAGTGAGCCTTTTTGACATTTTCTCCTGGATTTTCTTCCTTTCTATATTCAAATGCACGCTAATTATACACATTAAGCCACATAAGTTGATTTTCTGAAGTCTTTCATATGCAAATATAAATATAGATGTCTCCTGGAGTGTATTTATTTACATGTGTACTCTAAAATAAAATATAAAATCAATTACACATTTATACTTCAAGACATTTATATTCAAGCAAAAATAAACGTATCTAAAATCCGATAAGATGTGCTGATAGCGCCCCAGCTGCGGATGGAATACTTCCTGACATGCTCCACAACTCCTTCTGATCAGGAAAATAGCCTGCAAAGTTTAACAAAGATTTACTTTGAAATGTTTTCCCTGGGAAAGAAGGAAAGAATGAAGCTTTAAAATGAAGAGCTTATACTACTAACTCCTTTCTTCCCATTTGTTTCAGCAACTCGGCTACAAGATTGGAACTAAGAGGCTATAAAATAGAGGCCCTCAGCACAATGAAATCAGTTTGCTATAAAAGGCGACACATGCCAGTTTTTCCTCCCCAATGGCAGATGCCACACCCTAAAGCAGACAGAAGGCACTGCAGTCTGTGCAAGGGAAGCAAAACACAAAGCAACAACCATGGTTCAATTTTTTTTAGATTGCAAATAATGTTGAGATTCCTTTTGCCATCTTTGCTCAGATGATGAGTGGTAGTGTTTGTTAAATTCAAATGCTCCTTTCCAAAAGCTCTCATTGTATGCATGAATTATGAATTTATTATAATATAATGTAAAAAAGCTCTAATTGCCATGCATATTATCTGCTTCAAAATGATTGCATTGATATTTGATATCGCAAGTGCATGGTTTCAACTTCAGTCCCATTTTCATTGTTTCTTTGATTTAATTATTTTCTATAAACCAAGCATGGTTTCTTTCTTTTGCCTTTTTCCTAGCAAATTATAAACTCTGGGACTCTGGGATCACTTTCCAGGGTAGAGCAACATCGTTTTCTAAACTTACTGTTGGCAATTTGTTTACTCCATTGGCTACAACATCGGAACAGACCCTGCAGGCCGCCCGTGGGTAGCTCAATCCCATGGTAGCTATGAGGCTTTCCCAACAATACAGCACCTATCCTTCCATTTGGTTAGAGCAGTGGCTCTTAAATCATACGCAGAATAATGCTAAAGAGAGATACAGAAAACAAACCAATATGGTAACAGCCCCAGGGTGTTATTTTAGAGGTACTGGGAGAAATCTTTAATTTTTTTGGTGAGATAAAAACCCAGTCAGAGATTCCAGAGCCTGTTGCATCTGACCTGGGTAGCCACAAGGGTCTGAAAAATCCCTACGTACAAAAAAAAAAACCCTTTTTGTTGTTGTGCTTTATGTTTAAATTCAACTGTGCAGTTTGATGAAACAGTTGTCGAATTCACTGTAATTCTCAATCTCCTTCTTTTACATTGGCATTAGATTTAATGAGGAAAAAAGAGAGAAGTATGTGGGCTTTTATTAAATTATCACTTCTTTTACTAGTTAAACATCCAATCAAAATCATTCTGAAGTGAGTGCAAATCTTTCCATTGATTTCAATAAGGCATAAATCAGATCACAGAAAAGTAAGCAGCCAGCTCAGAGCTTTAGCTTTATGCTTTAGCTTGGTGTTTGGAGCTATAGTAACGGGATTTTGCGTTTAAGAGAACCCTTATGTGGTCAACATATAAATATAACATAGTAATGTTTTCTTTATTACATAATATTGACACTTCAGACACAAATATAATATGTAAACTATTACAGTAGATATCCAGCTGATAAGCCAGGCTCTGTTAAGTGTAAAGCTTGGAGGTGAGCATAACAATTTTATTTTAGCTCTCATAAAGAACTTTGGAAAAACACATTTTAGAGCAACAGATCATGGCCTAAAACACGTGGAGAGTGACACATTCTACCTTTTAATTAAAATCCATTCTTTAGCAGCCGCTAATCCCTGGCAATTTAACTCATTTCTTCTGGCAATGCGTAAACAAGAGGATTTCAAAACATTCGCATCTCTATCTCAAGAATGTCTTACATGATTTTATTATGGAAATGCAACATCAGCAATTTTTTTCCCTTCTTGGATGTAGACCCCTTGAATAGAATGTTTTAAATACCTCAATTTTACAAATGTGCATCATCCACTGAAGTCAATAAGATCACTCACTTCCGTAAAGTTAAGCCCTGATCAAGTGCTGCTCTGGACTGAGGTCTCTAGGAAAAACAGCTCTTGAGTCTGGTGAAATAGGAGCCCAACTGATTTTCTGAATCAAAACAAAATCTTCCACTTGGCAGTAGTAGTAGGGGTTGTTGATTTCTGGGCTTGCCCACCAGTGAAATCAGACCTTTTAAACTGAATGACACTAATATTTCTGGATCCTATGTCATTGTTTGAGAATATCATTGCATTTTGGGGCAATCTGGGAAGAGGCCAGCCTTTCTTTGCATTATTAATTTATGGTCCTGTTCATTTATAAACTACGAAACTTGAAAAGATTCAGTATAAGAATAATCATAGAGTTCTCTGACAATGTTTCTTTCCCATTCTCCTGCCTCTAACAAATCTTTTATTTGCTGATGTGTAAGATACACGTGGGAAACCAAAAGAAATATTTGCTGTTAGCTACACGTTGGTCGGAGGTCCTTTCTATCCTCAGTTGTAGCATGCAGGGTTGAAGAAACAGTCAAACTGACAATACACAGCTTTCACACTCATAAAATAAATGAGATCAGTACCTTAGCTGTAAACACCCTGGGTCTTCCAAGAAAAAAAACAAACAAACAAAAGCCCTAGTTTTCTTCCCTAAACTTTTTCCACTGTATAGTTACACAATTTATATATCGCAATGCAAACATTACTTATAGCCCACAGTATTTATCAATTGCTGCTTCTGGGAAAAGCAATTGATAAAGGTTTTGATTTCTAAATGTAAATAAAGGTTTTAATTGCTAAATTAATTGTAAGTTAAAGTAAATTGATTACTGTGGCCTCCATGTCTTCACCAAGAAAAATAATTTGTCCATAGGATATTTTTATGTACAGCCAGAAAAACATGGATTTTAATAGGAGATGGCACAATTTCTTTCCTTTGCAAACTGAATTTCTTTTCCATGACCACAGTGTATATGCAATTCTGAATATTTGCAAGGATGAAAAAAAACGTTATTCTGTCTAATGCACTCTATTTCTAACCCATTTCTGTAGTATTTGACCATTAACAATCTGTAACACAGCAGCTCTGAGTCCTTTAGCCAGAGCCTCACCTTTCTCCTTTGTTATAATAGTTTGTAATTCCCTCCTTTCCCCACCTTATCTTCATTCCCCATCCTTTTACACGTACATGCACGTTCGTTCTCTTGGCAACCTCAGATTCCTGCAGCCCAACTTGCAGCTGCCATAGCCTCCTGAAGCATAGTCATACTGTATCACTCATAAATATCATTCACATTGTTGCTTTCTCTCCAAATAAATCCTACCCTCCAATTTACAGCAAAGTTCACCCCAGTGCCAATTTCTTTCAGTCATTTTGTGTAGGGGACACAAAGTGAATGCTGTCAAGAAAGAGAGAAAAGAACTGCAAAGGCTGGAAGAGGGTAAGGGAGGAGAGAGGTGAGAAAGGCCAGATGAAATTTTCCTGAGCCTTCTCCATCCCTACCTGGTACATGACATGCTTTCCCAAGAGGGCACCTTCCTAGTTTGAGAGCTGTTGCTTTGATACATTTACCCTTTAAGCACTCCTGTAAACTGAGAGGTCCAGTTAGTCCCACTTTACCATCAAGGAAATGAGGCACAAAGGAATGCCATGACTGCATGAACATTTCTTCCAGCTGCAACACCAGCTCCAGCAGCTCCAGGTGACTGCCATAAGCACCTGGCATGGACCTTGGGGGTGCTGATGCAACAGTCTATGCAGCTGCATGGTAACCCAAGGGGGAAAAAAGAAAACTTATTTTTATCCAGATCCTTGCACTGACTCACCCAACGGCCCAGCCAGTAATACTGGCATAACAGGAAGGGGAAAGAGAGCATGAGGCCGTTACCCGCTTCTTACTGTTTGACCAAAGAGGAGGTCTAGAAGCAGGGGGGAGATGAAAAGGACCTGCTTAGCCAGCACTACTGCCAAAAGAAATGTATGTCCTAAGATTATAAACAGGCAGTCTCTTCCAAAGCCCAGCTGAGCCAGTGAAAAAAGTTACCATCCTCATTTTTTATCAGCATCACCTCTACCACATATTAATGCTCCTCACATCTGCTGGTTTGTGTTCCCCAACCCTTTTCAGATTAAATGAACCAGGTTACCAGACACTACTATTTAAACCATCTGCATTACCTCAGACCCATTTGCCCAAATAAGATTAGGATAAAGTGAGCCAACAGATATAAGGAGACAGTGGACTCCAGCAGAGGGACAATAAATAGCTGGTAGGTGGCAGTAACCTCTTTTGATAAGCACAACTTCTTATGTGCTAAGGGAGTCCATCCGTTTAGGTCCTAAACATTGGTCATGGTGATGTAGAGACAGTTATATGTCAGTGAAGAGAGTTTATCCACTTTTGGGGTGTCTGGCTTAATGTAGTAAAAGCACCAGGATGTGGGGTTTACCATCTTTTATTTATTTTACCATGGCAGCATCATGGGGATGTACGCTTGTGAAGCATATGGTGAATTGTACGTACATCTCCAGAGTTTCAGGCTTGTTTACAGCTGCTGGTCTCATACAGTGGCTCACGGGAGCTTCTAAATTGCAAAAGTGAGCTGGCAGTTCTTGCCTCAGTGTGTGAGGTGGCAATGCTCCTTGCACAAAAGGCAGCTGAAATGTCTACGATGTCTAGATTCACAGGGAGAGGTTAACTTGGATGAAGATGGTCCACACACCAGCTGGAGAGGGGCAGCCACAGCTTTGTTCCCAGGGAGCCAGCGCAGAAGGCTGCTCTCTGGAGTGCTGCAGTAGCTGTCAGTTAAGCACATGGTCCCCATGGACTCATTGAGCTTGCTCCTGTCCTCAGCAAACAGGACGTCACTACCAACTGCAATTTGGGTACTTCACTTTCACATCCTCTCTGCCACAACAGTTCTGATTGTCAAAGCCACAATCAAATCTTCATTATGAAAGCAAAGTATTTATCAAGAAAAACATCCCTTGTGACTTGCTCCCTGCTTCAGCTAAGCTAAGAGCTAAACTAACCTAAGAGAAGAGGGTTCAAACATCCTGGATGTGAACTACTTCAAAATACACAGCTCTAAAAAAACCTCTGTGTGTTACTAGTTGAGGACCTGATCCTGGAAACACTTTCAAACATGTAGTCGTTGTTCCTGTTAAGTCATGAAACTTAGTGACAAACCTGAGCAGCTAACATGTGGTCTGTTTAAAATATCTGTTTCTTCTTAAATTTAAAAAGAAACTTTATTAAAATTAGAACAACCATTTTATTAATCCAAAATATAATCTAGTTATTTAACAAAGACTTGACAATGTGAGTCATCTGCATTAACAAATCCAGATGCTATAGTCAGAGGCAGCAAAGACTCGGAGACTGACAATAGGCTCGCTTTGTACACTAATTAATCTATTGCTATTTGTTTTTCATTCCAAACAGACCACCCCTAATATTTTATCTCTCTTGGTGGATTTTAGGGAACTTGTAAGTGTACAGAAAAATGCCAGGTCCTCTCTCTTTTTAAAATAGTAATATACAAATACTATTAAATTTTTTTTTTTAATCTTGATTTTGTGTTTTCAGTGGACTTCATAAAAAAATTAACTGTGTGCATATCTTTTTGCCATGTTACAGCTGTTTTCTTCTCATCTAAAGGACTGGGCAAATGTGATTTTCATTTAACCACATTTAAATTTAAATTGCCACACCGTTCTGTGTTGGGTGTAAACTTCCTATGCATATGTCCAAGAAGAAAGGAGCCTAATTTGGGAACCGCTATCCATGGTGATTCTCACCAGCTAGAAAACAGGGACTGCACTCATTCTGGGAAAGGCCACATAAAGTAAAAGCATCAAAATTGTCTTGTATTTTTTGCTTTTCTTGAAGGGCTGGTCCCTCTGAATGGGAATTTTGAAAGTATCAGTGACAGAAGAATTAAAGTTCATCAGGAGCAAACTAAGGCCAGTACACTTTGCCGATTTAGTTTTAATGCATATCATTTTTATACAGGGACCTTATTTGCGCAGCTCAGTGAAGCCATGTATTTGAAGAGACCTGCTGATTAATTAGATTGGCTCAGTATGGATGAATTAGGTGATCTCTATTTTATGTCTGTTTTGAAGTTCACTATTGTGAACTTCACCCCATTCGGTGTTTCATCCTGTTTAAAACGCTTCTTACTAACTTTACTTAGGCAGGAAGGGGAATCATTAAAAGCACTATGCAAGCCTCTTGAGTATGGTGGATTCTGTTACAGATGTATAAATCCAGCTCATTACTCAGCTAAGGGGAACTGACTTTCTAGGTATGTTTTGGAAAGAGAGGGATCATGAGTTGGCAGGTGTGAAAACTGCAGTTTTTATGGACCAGATATGAACCCAAGTTCTCTGTTCCTGGGGTGATGTCTGTACCAACTTTAAAAGTAATCTGAGTCTTTAAGTATATTGTGTATTTTGCTCTCCTCTTTTCTTGAAAGACTGCAGAAAAAAACGATCTCAATTATTTGGAATATTTATCTTAACTCTTCAGTAAAACAAATTCATGTTTCACCTAGAAATACAATAAAGGTGAAACATGCTAGATTTCCCTTTTTGCTTCTTTACTTCTAGTTCAGGAGTTCCTTTATTCAGTCTGATGTTAAATCTACTTGTATTAGAGAATCCTTTTTCTCTGAGCAAATCTTATTCCTTAGCAATGAATCTCAGAACATTGTGGGATGATTGTATAAAGCCATTGCTTTTTCTTTATTGCCCACTAAAGAAACATTTATGATTAAATGGGAAAGGGAACTATCTCATTCTCTTGAACTGGAGATATTGGACTCAATAATGTCCTTCATACGTGTATGCTCTATTTCAGCTAACCTGTTAGAATTGCAATATAAAATTGTAAATCAATGGCATCAAGCACCTGTGAAGATGAGTAAGATTGCAAGCCATTTCTCAGATAGATTTGGAGAAACAGCTCCCAGACAAAAAGTCTTTTACATGTTCTGCAGGATCTGTTCTAAATTACCCCAATACAGTCACTTGTTATGCATCATATTGAGAATATTGCCAGCTGTCTGATGTCAAGTACTCAGGAATACTATACATAGGGACACTTGGACTTTAAGTTATGTGACAGACAACTGGATGTTAATAAAAATCGAGTTACAGGCTATTCAGCTGGTTATTTGCAGAGCTAAAAATTCAGACTCTTCTTTATTAATGGAAGTGGATCCTTAGGAATTTGTTCAAATCTGTTCTGTTTAGCTATAATTGTAGAAAATGCATGCTTCTCTATGAAGGTATTGATTACTTCAGTGAAGATAGGAGTAGTTAAACCCAGCTACTCGTAAACACTTTATGGGGTAGAAAAAAATGAAAGTAAGGAGGAATTTTGTTTGTTTTTCTTGTCTTTCTGTAATCACAATGGTATCTCTTTTAAGCTTGTCATCTTATGCTTGGCTGATTCTCTTGTAAAGGCTTTAATAATATGAATTTAGTATGATGTGTATCTTTGTACCTACTAATATACATCAGTCAAAAGCCTTACTCTCTGTATTTTGGAATAAACTTACTAAGATTTATATATGTGAAATAGCCACAGACCTAACAAATGCAGAGTTGTTATTGCCCAGGCATGCTTTTTACCTTTGCAGAGCATGGAGATCAGTGCAGTATAAACGCTTGGTTGCCAGAAAACGTAAAATAAAAATATACACTACCCAGCTGACAGTATTTCAACCCTGTTCACAGAGATGACAGTGCCCACTGAGCATGATTCTGTCACATAGGTGCTTACCTGCTCCCTGCAGAGGACACCAGAAGGTTGTTCGGTTGTCTTAGTGCAATGGCTTATGCTGCTCTGGAAGGGTGATGGCAGGTCTGCTGTTCAAAAGTGTTACCTAGAATAATGCAGCTAGAGGGAGTAGAAGAATGATCAAGGAAAAGGATGAGAGAGAAGAGGAACTTCAAGGAGAGAAACCCCACACAGAATGGGACATCACAGTTTTGATGTGATCACACATCAAAACATCTTACTATGGCTCTGTATTCAGTAATGTGAGGCAGATGTTACAAGCCACTAAGGAAAATGGTGATTTCTTCACTTGGTATCTTTGCCTTAAAGGTGGTTTCTAGAAGATGCCTTCTCATCTATGAATCATGAGGGTTAATTACATAAAATTCTTGACCTGTGTTATACCTCAGGTTGTATTACCTAAAGGTATCTTCTGACCTTAAATTTTATGAATCTGCATTAAGTAGCTGTAAGTAAGGAGCGGCAGAATAGGATGTTGTTTCACTGATTTGAATTACACCATGAATTTGCATCTTCATTTGCATTTACTGTCTTAAGAGTAACTGTACTGAATACAGTTGTGGGATGGAGTTGTCACTGTGAGCTGAAAAGCAGTGAACGTGTGTTCTGAGAGACCAAGATCACATTTATAGGACTGACATCTACCAGCATAGCTGTAAAGAGATGCCAGCCCTGACAGGCAGAGCTGTGTCAACAGAAGCCTCTGGTAGAGACACAGTTGTATCAGTAAAACTGTATTTTTACCAATAATATTTTATGCCACTGGTGGTAGACACTTTTATTCTGCTAGAAGAAAATACTGGTTTGCTAGTACAGATGTATCCACACTAAACTGCTTCGGATTTTAGTATTCGCAGCAAAGCACTCCTCAGTGATTTCTAAACCAATCAATTTTGTTGGTGCTGCCAGAGAAAGGGCATGCAACTGGCCTTGGCAACTGTCAGCTTTGTGGTACCATACATGACAGCATTTAATAAGGGAAGAGAGAGGAAACAGTTTCAGAAATTCAGGCTAAATCTGTTGGCCAAATAGTTTTGTCAGGGAGGAGTGTGAAAAGATGAGGCTGAATGAAGTCAGAATAAACAATAAGTAACAAAAAAAGTTCTTTTTCTGAAATAGTTTCTGTCATTTGAAGCAAAGGTTTAACAATACTGGCAAAAATGGCACTCGAATTAATTGCACTGACCCCATGGTTTCAGTAATTACAGCTATACTGGAGAAATTCTTTGTGGTGTAAACTAGCTCTCAAAAAAGACCCTAGGGGAAAGGGTGAAGGGTGATAACAGTTGGCACTCCATCCAGGGGCAGGGAATGAGAAGGAAACATCACTACTTCGGTCTGTAAGCATAGGCCAGATGCGCCATCCATGATCAGACTGTATGACCCACTCTCAAGCTTTGCCTGTGCGAAGTATGGGCGTTACACTTGGTTCAGCAGTGCTCCCAGACTCCATTTCCAGGGAGTTCCTAGGACATGGGCATGCTTTAATATCAGCCTGGCAAATGCAGATTCAGTACTGAGCTGGTGCTCAAAAGCACAAAAAGTGCTTTTCACAGTTTATGTCTAGGTGCTGCCTATGTTGGAAGGGCATGCCCACTGTTCAACCTTTACTCCACCTTTATAAAGTTTTGTAATATTCCATGTATTTTCCCCCCTCTCAATAAACTTTTTGAAGCCTTCTACTCTGACACAGCTTTTCTCATTCACTGCTTCTACAGCTTTAGCAGCGATTCTCCTGGTCAAAATGGCGAGTGGCTGCACGCTAAAGCTTCCACTGCATCTGCACCACTCCCACCTCAGACTTTCCCCTCACTAAGAAATATGCAAGCTGAATTTCAGGCATTCAGAAACAATTTGGAGGTGATTGTAGTTTTCAAGCAAGGGAGTGTATGTGGGGAGCTACAGATGTGGGGTTTTGGGAAGCAACATGCTCTGGCTGCTCCTTGTCTCTCTCCCTTTTGCACTGTTGTACCATCCATGACTCACGGTGCTGTTTGGCTTCCACAGGGCTTTTGTTCTCCTTATTTGCACCATCGCAGCTCTGAGTCTTCCTTCACCCATCCCACTGTCACCCGCGGTCTCTGACCCCCATTGCCGTAGCTGCTAGTCTCACCTGCACCGCCGGCATCCCACACAGGACTGCGCGGTGCTTCCTTTCACTCCTCTGGGGACACATGGAGGACTGGCAGTGGGGCAGAAGGTGCGAGAGCTGTGAGGGGTGCAGGCACACCTCAGGGCAGGGAGAAGCAGAGGAATGGTAAAGAGATTACAGCCTCTGCTCCAAGTTTGTGCCTTGCTCCTCAGAAAGGACAGCACTGGCACACGGGAAGCCTGGAGAAGACTTAAGTGGTCAATTTCTTTCCATGAAGCGTTCAAAACTGCACGACCACCTCAAGGAGATGAACACAGGTGGGAACAGGAGCCTGGGGAATAGTGAACTGCTGTCCTCACTTCAGCCACTGCACGTTCTGGCTTGCCCCGTCTGGGGGGTTTGGGCTCACACAGGCAGGGGATAAAGGCACGGCTGCCAGCCAGGAGCACCACAGATCCTAGCTCACTTCGGCATGGACTGCAAGCACAACACAGCCCCTCGCTGAGGCAGCAGGGTGTGGGGTTTGGGATATTCACAAGCCTCTATTAGAGACGAAAGTGCTGCCCGGCTAGTGCCGTGTTTGCTTTTGCTGGCATATGAGAGGGAGACTAAAAAAGAAAAGAAGCCACAATGGCTGAAATAGTGAAATTTAAGTATCACTTCTACTCATGTGTTGCAAATTTGCTGCACAAAAAAATGACATTTTAACACAAAGATTTGGGGAGTGTGAACAATGTAGATCCCAGACTGTCATAATACACTTAATATGTGAATAAGTATTTGTATGAGATCCTAAGTTTAGTGGGTAAATTAGCATGTGTCTTTAATTCAACCCAGCGCAGTAGAACTGCTCCGAATCTGGTGCTATTTATAATGAGCCCAGAACACTTTATAAAACCAATAAATTAACCGAAACAACTGCCGTACAGGAGCTGACCGGGCACGCGACCGCCCCGCGGCACCGCTCGGCCCAGCGCCATCTTGTGGCCGCCCGCTTGACGGGCTCTGCGGCGCCCCGTGCCCGGCGGAGGGGCCGGCCGCGGTGCCTGCCGGGAGCTGCAGCCATGTCGCGCACCACAGGCTGTGGGAAGAGGGAGGAGGGGCTTCCACATCGGACCTGCCCCCTTGTGCCGGTTCTTCGCGCTCTGCTTGTTTAGCGCGTACCTGTCCCGCTGTCGTTAGGCTAAATAAAAGCTAAAGCACTTAACGGGTGCTAGATGTCTGTATTCTTTTCATAGTTTTCATGTGTTGTGGCAGATCATCTGCCGGTGGCCCGGCAGCCTGTGCCACTGGAGCTGCGAGGTGTGGTGCCTAATGCCCCCTGGTGATCTGGTAACACTGGCTTCCAGGGTCGGTTTGGTTTTTGGGCAATGTTTTCCCTCGTACCTGTACATACACCTCTTTGTTCTACTCAGAAGTGTTTTTCTGAAAGATAGGCCATTTAAGTTCCACATCGTGGGCCTTGGCAAACCTATTGTCTGCAGAGAAGTGCTTGTAGGAGTAGGAATTATTATAAATCACGCAGTTACTCTGAAAGGACTATAAATGGCGAAAACAGCAAAAGACTTACAGTTTTTTATTTGAAGGACAAAGAGCACAGAAGTTACATTTTCAAAGGGTTACAAATACCAGTGGAAAGTCATTAGAGTCTATATCACACCTTGAATGCTCAATTTGTAGATATACAGCAAGACCCTTTTATTAATCTGTAGTAAGAGTTCTCAGAATATTGTGTGGCTCTGCAAAAATGCAACCTTTTTCCCCCAAGGTGTGGGAGGACTCTGGTGTATCGTTGTTCCATTCCCCATTTGGTGGCCCTTGCTTGTTTCCTGATGCAGGTCTCTGGAGAAGGCAAAAAAGTAAGTCATGATACTGCTGGACACAGGGCAGTGTTGTCCAGTGTCGCAGTGTTGTATGAAGTTAGTTGTAAAGTTATGATCACAGTCTTGACAGGTGATGCTTTTGTAGCAACCCAATGTTCTGAACTCTTGATAAATTAAATATTGGTTTGGGTTTGTTTTTAAAGTAAGTTTCCATGTGTGTGGTGACAAGGTTAGAAACACTACTGAAGTATATCCCTCAATGGCTGGAGTGCCAAAAGACCCAGACATTGGTTTTCAGTCCCATAGTTGGGATAATACTGGTCTGAGGAAAGGGTCTGACTTCTGATTTTGTAATTCCTTGGGTTTGCCATGCCACCTGACGCCAGATTTTATCCTAGTGTAGTAGCTCTGTGTGTGGACAGGAATGTCATACATGTGAGAGCATACTGTTGCTCACAGTATCTTGTGATTTCTGGACACCTGATGATAGCATCTTTCCTCCCAGCACATGGCAGCCTCTCCAGCGTCCAGAATTCTGAAGCCAGGAGCCACTGCTTAACAAGGACACTTCTCCAGATCACCAGGGCTCACACTTCTGTGTCTGCTTTGTGCCACTGGTAAACTTCCCATGTGCTGTTCTTTCCTTTCTGTAGGCTGCTGACCCCTGAAATAACAGATTTGCTGAGGTGTTTTTTCTCTTCTGTGTTGGACCTCTAAGGTACAGTTTAACTGGGAAGACCAAGTGGGCTTACTGGCTTTGTGTGGTCCTCTGTATGTACATCTACATGTATGGATGATCCGCGACTTCTTAGTATCTCACCCTCCAATAGGAAATATTTTGTTTAATGTCTTAGAAAGGAAAAATCCCTGCCTCTATAGAATAACTCTATATTTCTCTGACTAGAGAACAGAGCTTTCTCTCTTGGGTTTTATAAAATGTACTCAAAATGGAGGCCAGAGAGAAAATCAATGATGGGAGACGCTATAGACTGATTTACAGATAGATTAGGGATATAAATATTACAACCAGTATGGATGTGTATGCATTGTATATACTCTCTGTAGTGCCTTCATCTTATCCATAAGCCTAAATTGTATCAGAGATTCCTGAGTATTCAAAAATAGGGAATGTTACATAACTGATAAAGAATAGAAATATTCTGAGGAATATAACTGCCTTCTTGGGCGTGTGTCAAACCCATGATTGCAGAGAATGGAAAAACAAGTTCATGGAGTTCAAGCTTTTCCTCCTATGTAAAAACAAGAGCAAGCTGAAAGATGGTGTAAGTTTTATAATTCATACGGTTCAGGTGCCTTTTTCTAGGAGCTGGAAGAAAGAACATATTCATACCACTACCACTTACCTGTATTTAAAAATATACAACACAAAGGTTCTGTGTATTCCTGATGTGTCTTGCACAATGAATACAACTTCGAGGGTTTGTGCTGTATCCAAAACAAAAAGAGTTTCTGTACCTTCTGCTCTAACAAAAGATTTTGTCTGAACTGAGTGTACTTAAAAAGGAGAGGGGCAAAAGCACAACTGAAACCAAGCCATATTGTTCCCCGTACTCTAATTCAGCTGAAGAATATAAATTCTGAGCTGAAATCAAGACAATCAAAAAGGGATCCTTCAGTAAGACTGGATTTTTCACAGATACAGTATGAGAGGAGGAATATTTTCCCCAGCATTTTCTTTGCATAGTGTCATTTTATGTGGCTATCATGTAGATAACAGCAGGGAATTCCACATAAGTAGATCCTTAATGGATTTAACTAATGCTTTCTTTGTGATGCTTTCAGACAGTTCTCCTGTAATGTGGATCCTCTAAATATTTAAATCCACCACTGAAGCATTTAATAGGAAGAAAGTCTCCTACCACTAGAATAAAGAAAAAGCTTTCAGCTGGAAACAATACCAAACCAAAATCTGATTTGTACAACTGCATCAAGAGTCTCAGCCCACTTACTCTCTGAGCTAGCTGATACAACAAGGACCTGGGGTGCCAGGTAAACAGCAAGCAGTCATCTGTGTATTGAGACAATCTCTGTCCTGTTTCTTTATATCCTCCATATTTTTGAGGGTTGTTTGTAGTGATTAATGGTTTGAATGAGCAATAAAACTGGCAAATTAACATTGCTACTCACTTTTGGTTCAAGATAACTGCCTCACCAGGGGGCTTGTGGAATCTTGAAAATAATGGATGGGTTAACCTGGGATACTTCTTGTTTTGAGTCTTTCTTCTGACACTGTTTCAAAGTAATCTTTCTTACTGTTGTATGCATTATCCTCTTATTTTATTCTTTTTACAAGTGGAGCCTGGTGTTTCTCCAGTTCCATAAAATATTTGAGCTGGAAGGAAAGACCTTTTAGAAATCTACTTATTGTATTGTCAAGATCCAATTTTTTTCTCTCCTGTCTCTTGCTTTGGAGGAACAGTCACTTCAAAAACTAACACTGCTTTTTAAGCTGTCTGCTTAGCCCTGGATTTTACCATGTTTCCCTTGCACAAAGAACAAAATCTACTGTTTTCACTCCATATTGTTTCTGAAGATGAGAAATAATAGAAAAATAAAGGCTCCCTGTATCTTGCATTCAATGAAACAAAAACATAAGAGCTGCAATTGCCCCACACTGCTTTTGAGGTATATAAGATATATCCCTACCTTTTGAATACATAGGACTCCTCAGGAAGAATAAATATCACTCTCAACTAAATACATCTGTTTATTCTTCTCTGCACAGTTTGGGCAGGGAAGTTTATTTCTGCAGATGACATTAATATATTTATAGAAATTTTCTGCAATTACTTCACAATCCATATTGTCTAAAACCATCTGTAACTTGTTCCATATCTAGCCCCTACACATAGACACTTCTTAAATTTTACTTGCTGATATTTCTGTGAAACAATAAATTTCTGTGTTTCAGATACTTGGCATTACTATATACAAGTAATACCAAGCATGTAAAACCATTATGAATTCCTTTGTGCACAACTGTAGTATAAATAATACACAATATAAGGAACAAATTTGCACACTTGCTCTGGAAACTGGCCATCCACAAAGGGCTCGCTGGACCAACTTATCCAAAATGGCACCTGCAGTTGGCTGTAATAGGAACATTCTCTAATAAAGTAAGTGTGCACTAGATTTTCCTTCTTCTTGCATCTCAGTGCCATTAGGGATAATGCAGATCTATCAGCATGTTCCTCTCACACTTGTACTTTATGTTGCATGGATACACTCAAAGGCTCAAATTAAAGGCTTTCTATCCTGCCCACTGCCAGAAATGGAGTGCCTGTTTTTAAACGAAGTGCCTGGTTCTTTGTTACTCTGTATCTCCTCCAGTTATGTAAACCAAAGAGAGCCTATGGAAAATTGCTGTTGGATATTAACATCTATGTAAATCAGTGCAGATGCTGAACTGATGGCAGCTTATATCCCCTCGCAGAGCAGGATGTGACTACCCCAAGTTAAAAATGGGCTGAAATTTATTTCAGGTGAAGGAAAGCAGTAATGAGGGAGTACATAGGAACTGCTGTTACTTAGAACCACTCAAAGGTTTTCATCCAGGTGCTTGTTTTTGTTATTTGCATAGTGGTTAAATGCAGAGAATGCGCGTATTAAATTCCTGATAAAGGCCACATAAGCACCTAACTCCAGTTTGTGCCTTTGAAAACCTCCCATTCTTACCTATTTTTTTCATGTATTTGCTTTTGAAGTTATTGACTATTTTATCCATCAGAGCAAAGAAAGGATATAGTACTAGTTTGAGTTGGTACAAGAACAAATGCCTCCAAAAATAATGTGTTTCTTTTTTTTTTTTTTTTTTTTTTTTTTTTTTACCGAGGCCCACCTGTGACTTGCTGCTTTTTGCTGACCCCCAATTTATGCAGCTTTTTCCCAGATCTATCAGATGAAGCTCTTTCAATGGCTTAAAAATAGTTCGGAAGTGTTACAGGCGTTCAGTCAAATTAGTCACTTAGTCAAATCATCCTTTCAACTGGTGCTTTCAGCAAATGGTTAAAACAGCATTCGAGGAAGGACCAGGTGTATGATCTAATGACAGAAAGCAGCTCATACTCAATGACATAATCCTGAGAATAAATACATTGTAAGTGTATGGTCAAACACAAGAGAATATCTGTCATCAAGTAGCTGGAAGTGCTACATGGTTTTGTATCACTGCGCTTCAGCTGGAGCCACTGAGACTTGTGCAGCACCTTTAGCTCCTTCTGAGAAAAATGCCACCTACTGCTTCAGCCCTTCCTGGGTCCAGGGCAGATACTTTAAAGAAATCCTTAACTAGCCGAAGTAAAGCCTTGCTGGGTAGCTTTTTTTTCAAAACAGAAGAAACTCAAAATGCACAGAATTTTAGATACACAGTTTCAAGTGGCAATATATTGAACAGCTTGAGAGACAGTGCATCTCATCATGTTGCAGCACCATAGCTAGACAGACCAGGAGTCCTGTGTGCAGGGATCAAAGTCTGTGTCCATCAGTGGTGTACATGTTACTAGGTTAATCACTTGGCTTACTGCCCCATTTCTACTAGTGTATCAGGACAATATACAATATGGACATTTGGAAGAAAAAACTTGGAAGAAAGAAGCTATACTATTACTATTACTGTTACAGTTGCAGTTGTGCTTTCAGAACTCACAATCAATAATATATCACTCATTTAAAGATTATTCCAGATTTCTCCAAGAATATCCCTTGGACTGCCCCTCATTCTTCCTCTCTACTTCCATCTTCCCTGTGGATGCATACAGCTCTGTCATTAGTGTTTTTACAGGTAACTTTTGACTGGACTCATTGTCCTTGTCTTTGTGTTTGTTCTTGTTAATCAGAGCTTGTGCTAGAGTTCCTTGCTTGTTGATATTTTTCTTTTTCTGGAGAACGGTGTGTCTCCATTTAAAGTTTAAAAGCTTGCACTTAAGTTGAGTGTTAAATCACTTCTGGAAACTGGGCCTAAAATAAACGGTTATACTCTATGAAAAGCTGCATCAACCTTTTGACCCTGCTCTTGCCTCTTTTCAGAGGCATGTTAGGAACAGCTGTGTATACAAATTGAATGTACTCTCTATCTTCAAACCCTTTACTAGGACCCATCCTAGTATCTGAGTGCTCCCTGTGATTCTAGGACTGTTCAAATCCATCCTCTCCTGCTAACTCTGAAACGAACTTCTCAGCTTTCCTTCCTCAGTCTCCTGCCTCTCCTGCAGCCATTACCATTACAGTCTGCAGATACTCCCTGCAGGTCACTCCCCAAGCACTCTGTATTACTCCTTTCACTGCTGAGGCCTCCAACCTTCTGTAACTTCCCCTGATCAGTTGAATTGCTGAAACCCAGCTGAGTTTTCCAGAGTTAAAAAATAAATCAAAACCAAAACCGAGGTAATTACACTGTTGTATTGAAATTGAGGAATTAAACATTGAACAATGATGAACCAGAGCTCAAGTCAGCATGGATTTTGCCATTTCCATGGAGGAGGGGAATTTGTGGGCTTCATTTCTCACAAGTACTAGGCAATGTCACTTAAAAAAAAGTAAACATCCTTAATTTTTTGTTATGGGGAACAAAAGGATGGAAATTAACAGTAATAGATTGAAAATAATAATGCAGAATGGAACCTGTTTTGTGGGCACAGTAGAAGTGGTGAATATGACTCATTCAGCAATCACCTCTTCTGGCAGCACATGATGACTGGGATTTTTCTTGTTCCTGGATAACTGGTGTTTGTGGAGCAAGGGAGGACTAGGAGGCCTCACGTTGCACCTTCCAGACCTAGATTCTTAACCTACTTCATAGACCCATAGAATGGTTTGGGTTGGAAAGCACCTTAAGATCATAGTGCCAAACTCCCTGCCATGGGCAGGAATGCCTTACTCTAGACCATGTTGCCCAAGGCTCTGTCCAACCTGGCCTTGAACACTGCCAGGGGTGGAGCATTTACCACTTGTCTGGGCAGCCTGTTCCAGTGCCTCACCACCCTCACAGTAAAGAACTTCTGCCTTAAACTTTCCGTTTAAACCGATTACACATCACTACAGTCCCTGATGAAGAGTCCCTCCCCAGCATCCTTGTAGGCCCCCTTCAGATACTGGAAGGCTGCTATGAGATCTCCACGCAGCCTTCTCTTCTCCAGGCTGAACAGCCCCAACTTTCTCAGCCTGTCATCCTGGTCATCCTCATGGCCCTTCTCTGGACTTGTTCCAACAGTTCCGTGTCCTTTTTATGTTGAGGACACCAGAACTGCACACAATACTCCAAGTGAGGTCTCACGAGAGCAGAGTACGAAGTACAAAGTTGCTTGTACAAAGATGAATTGTGGAGGTGGCATCTGATGGTGGCAAAGATGGGAATCTTTGGTTTCAAGGATAATGGATGGGATATACAGGGTGCTGCTCCAGCTCAGGAGTGACCCAGCTACACATTAAAGTGTAGCCATTCTGAAAAGAGTGGCTAGTTTGATCTCTATTCCTTGTTTACTTGTATACAAAATAGTCCATATTCACTAATGATATAGGGGTCAGCATCAGCATCATAATAGCTGATATACAGCTATTATATCATTATGTATATGTTAATATAACAGATATAAAGCCATCCTGGTTTAGACTATGTCTGAATATAAATACAGAGAGCAAAGGAAATGACTCCTAGTTGAGAAGTGGGAACAGATTCCTATGTTCATTTTTTGCTGTCTTACATATCGGGAAATGTATAGTTGGTCTCTGGACCAAAGGTTTCACAGGAGCTTGTATTGATTAAAAACAATGCTTACAGCAAAAAAAAAAATAATCCAGAAGTCTATAAATATTTATGTCTGAGACAAAGCCACAGAAAGATGAGTATAAAGTAAATAAACAAACAATAAAAAAGCCAAGTACAATGGCTGGCAAGTGAAGCAGACTGAATTCCATACTTCACACAGCTCCACTTCAAGGCTTTTGCAATAGGAAAAGGTGATGCAACAGACTTTTGGAAAGAAACCCATAGGAAGAAGAGGCCTTCCCACTTTCTGTGTGCATAAACCCATCTAGTTTGTGCCTCTCCTACCTTCTTCAGATTGGGAGGAAAACCTCCCTGTGCCAAAGGTTCAAACAAAACAGGGCCATTGCTCCAGAGGGTAAGTCCTATTCACAGGTGCTTTCACTGTTTTACTGCAGGACTGAAATATTTTGTAGTTTACCTGGTATAAATAAACCTCTTTTGAAGGTACCTCAGTCACAGGAAAGGAGACAGAACACTAACTATTGACTTTCCGTGGAGCTTTTCTACTGATTTTCCTCCGATCAAGGCAACATTCCTCTCCTTTTCCACTGAAAGAACAGACTAGAAGGGATGCAGCTTGCTTAAGTGACTATAGATTTAATTGACTTTAGTGTTGTACTCTATCTCTGTAAAACCTGAAGAAGACTACAGCTAACTTTCAATGTTCAGGGATATGCCAGGGGCACAGCAAGAAGTCAGGCACTTCCAAAGGACATTTAAAGTCTACTAACTTATCTTGCTCAGAAATGGGAATAAAATTTCATGGTTTTGTAAAAATGGCTGGGTTTTCCTTCCTGAAGGTGCAGAACAATTGTCATAATTACTCCACATTAGCTAGGTCTCTACAAAACTTGTCTTAAGGGGTATATTCAAAACTGATTTATGTAACATGATGTATGAGTCAGGAGATATATGTAATTTTTTTTTTTTTTAAGAAAAATTATTCCTAAAACTTACAACCTGTATTTAGGCAGGAAAAATGAATTTTCCTTTAGGAAATAAATATTAAAATAATTAGTGTCCTGTATAAGTCACTTATACAATGCATCTCACATGTACCATTTATTATTACGTGTAGTTACACATATACAAAACACATTTTCAGCAGCTGGAAATAGAAGCACATTGTGAAATACACTAGATACAGACTGTTTCTGGGACAATAGAACAGCACTCATCAGCCTAGTTCAAAGGATGCTTTTTTGAAAGATTCTGTGCATCTCACACTGAAGAAGAGATTCCCATTCCCTGCATTAAAACTCACAGAATAGGAAAGGAAGTAATCTATGTTTTCTCAATATATAAATACCCTACATATACGAAAGATCTCACACACAACAATACTCATGCATTCTTTAGGCCCTATTTCCAACTCCTTAAATTGTCAATATTTTCAGAGAAGTACTATGGTAGCCTAAAACTTCTGCAAGACGGGAAAGTCATCTTGAACAACTATAAACCTAAATGCCATTCACTGGAATGCACTGAAAGTCAAGAAGCCAAAGAATGTCCGTCCAGGAAGATTGATGGGCTGAGAAAAGTAAGACTGGATGCAGACACATCAAAACCACATTGGAAGAAGAGGAAACTAAGCAGCTGTGAGAGCAGTCCTTGTCACAAACTTGTCATACCTGCCAAGACAGGCTGCTAATGTGTGTCCTCCCCTCCTCCTACATGCAAGCTGAAGGGTATCTGACAAATCCCCTCTATGCCTAAAAGGAACAAAGCATCCTTCACTGTGAGCTGAATGATACAAAGAGCAGCCCCAGAAGAATGATGGTTGAAGACAGACTAGTGTTTGAATACGTATAATTGAATGCCGCATGAGTGCTTGTCGCATCATGTCTTGAAGTCATGATATTATGTTGTCCAATTACCCCATTTTTATCCTGAGGGCCCCTTGAGTCTGCTCTCATCATTCAGCAAATCTCTGCTTTTGTGCTTCTTTTACAGTCCATTTCTTTTCCCTCATTGCTTCTTTTCAGAAATGAGGAAGGAGAGGGGGGCAAGAAAGCATATCTGGAAAATGCATTCATTTATCAATCAAATCTGATCAGGAAGCCTTCAAGAAGAAGGGCAGACTGGAAAGCGAGGCTCACCTCTTATGAGTCACAGGTCAAATTTCATATAGAACTGACAGATAAAGGCTGCATCTTCTCTATTGTAGTCATGTTTTATGGTGATAAATGCAGAGGGAAAAAGTTCAGGCTGTCTTTGAAAGCTTGGTCACAGTCTTCTACAGGAAAAGTCACTGGGAAAGGGACATTGTGACAAAGTGAATACCCATCCTTCATAACTTTTAGTGTCATAAAGGCAGGATAGCTGTGTTGGAGATCTCAACTCAACAATCAGAGGCCTTCAGATACTATTAAGCCACACTTTTGGAAGGGATAGAAAGCATGACTCCCTATTACATCTGCCAGCTGTCCTTCCTGACCTGCCCTCATACTCATCCTTGTATATTTTATCCAAATAAGGAAGATGAGATAAGTCAAGAATAAATAGTTGATTTGACTGCCTCTGGATGCACAGGTATTTGCTCAAAGAGTTGAAAGAACTGAATATAAAGAATGTGGCAGTTTTCTTCTGTTTCCTTATTGTACCTCAGTCTTATTTCATCAGGATGCCTTGGAGATTCCCTGTATCTCCTCTAAGAGAAGAACCCTTGCTCATGAGAACAGAGTGTTCAGAAATAGGAAAACAAAAGTCTACCCTATTCAAGTTTAGAAGAGGCTAA
>JBCJKH010044308.1:0-14752 GCA_039877255.1 Loriculus beryllinus
TGGTAGCAGCAGTGATTTGTGTTATACCTTAGTTACTAAACTGTTCTTATCTCAACCTGTGGGAGTTGCATTCTTCTCATTCTCCTCCCCATCCCTCTGGGAGCAGGGGGAGGGCAAGAAAGCGGGGGTTGAATGAGTGAACGAGCTGTGTGGCTGGGTTTAAACCACGACAATGGTACAGGATGTTTTCCCAGAATTACACCTTTGTGTCGTCCACATCTCTGGTTCCCAAATTACGCATTTCTTTTCTTACAATATTTATTTTCCTTATTTTCACATATTTTTGTGTGCTTCTATTAAAGCTAACAGCATTTACATATAAATACAATATCGTATTTTAAGCATTTTACCACACTTTTGTGTGTGCTTCTATGAACTCTAAAGGAACTTCTGGCATCAGGAAGTGTAAAGCTGTTCAAAATTATCTATTTTGGTGATGCTGATGTGTCAATAAATTTATACACACAGAAAAAACTCTGGAAAATGCCTCTATAATTTTTGGAAGAAAAAATACAATCCATTTACTAGCTACTGAATGTTTTGGTGTTTTAGATATATGTACTTGAACTTATAATCTCCCCTCTGAAAAAGTTTTTGTGACAGTGCTTAGAGATCACTTTCTGTTTTCTTGTGGGCTGCAGATTTTCTTACCCTGTTAGCTCTTTTCAGGGCACCTAAATTCTGATTATTTTAGTTTGGAATATCCATTCAAATCACCCCTCCTGTTCCCATGTGGATTTTCTTTTTTAGATTCTATGTCATCTCTTCTATGATTAGAAACTTCCAGCAACAATTATACTTAACAAGCACAGATTTCCTCACTGAGTTTTAAGTTTTCTGCCCATTGTTGAACCCCAGGGTGACCCTGAGTCCCTCATATATGAAACATGAAACAACTAAGAATTTATTTAGTGACTCATTTAAATATTTGTCAGCTTTATCACATAGATTTCAACTAAGCCTGTTTTGATTATTTTATAGACAATAAGAACCTTGGAAAAAAATTGTCCATACTGACTCCTCCTAACTATCCATCTCCAGGGAAACTCAGCATACCTATATTACAGGATATTTTCAAGGGTTCATTTTGGTGAAATTGTGTTATTTTTTACCAACAATCCAGACAGATATCAAATGTCCATTTCAGGTTGGGTGTTGCCTATTATTTGTCCTTTGAGCATTGTTCCTACCACAGACCCTACAGCAAACAAACAGTAGCCACAAGGCTTGCAATTACAGGATTATCTGTCAGAAGCAATGAAAGCACAATTCCATATGTGTAGAAAAAAAGGAACTTGACTTCTTTCAGTGAACTGTTTGTCCTTCAACTTTCAGAGAATCTGGGCACTGAATTGAAAGATTTCCTTAACACCTGAAGGTTAAGAACAGACACTATACCAAAAAAAATCAGAGTCAACAGGTGAGGAAATCCTTACGTATTTCAATGTGACCATTAGAAGAAAGAAACTATCAAAGTAAGAAGCTGTAACTTGTTCCACAAAAAGTGAACTCTTTTTCTGCTCTCTGCCTGAGATTATCAAAATCACTTTGGAAAGCACTCAGATACTGCCAAATACTTTGCAAATTGCATCTGCCAACCAAAATTACTAGAAACTGAAAGCACTAACCATAGAATCACAGAATAGAATCATAGAACAGTTAGAGTTGGAAAGGACTTTAAGATCATCTAGTTCCAACCCCCCTGCCATGGGCAGGGAAAATTTCATAAAGTTGGCATCAGCCCACCTCACAAGCATGTCAAGGTCCCTCTGGATGGCATTCCTTCCCTCCAGCTTATCACTAAGGGAAGCCTTGCAGAAATTATTTAAATGACATGGAATTTTATCTACAATCACCTCCTGTCTCTGGGATGCACAGCAAGTTGAGGCCTTCTTTGTGTCTGCTTTCTGGGATGGGAGTTTACTGGAGCAGAAATTCCCTTTATATTTGTGTCTTGTGTGGCACAGATAATGTTGCTAGTATTCTGCAAATGCAGCACTGCAGCAGCACATCAGCACTAAGCAGCTGATTGTCAAAGTGACTTTATATACTTCAAACTTTGATTCTAAAACATGGATGTGCTTGGGACTTTCTTTGGTGCCTTAAACCAATGAAAACCTTTCTGCAGGCTTAAATAGAAATGAAAGGGATAATACTTCCTGTTATTTAACTTTTCAAACTACAATTTGCTATATCAAGCTAAGTAACTTTACATTTTAACCCAAACAGCAAAGGAGGAAACAACACAGTACTTCTCTACCTCTTTAGTTAAGGGAAACAATACATCTAGCGTAGACAAGTTTTTCTTGTCCCCCTTCTCAATGTTTGGGAATGTTAGGACAGTTCAAGACTAGCTGATATGTTCCTTCACTCTTTCACAATATTATGTGAAGCTCTTAGAAAGCAATAAGGAGAAAAATAAAGCAAGTAAGCCAAACTCCTTTCTCCATACATCATATATGCTAGAAAACCAAAGGGTTTTGCTCAAACACCTAAACAACCTATGACCCCAGACTGCATTCACAAACTTAATCTTTCAGGTTCCCTAAGGTGAAAAAGACCACTTGGTATGAAAAACATTACCAGGAAGGCATAAATTTTAATATCTTTGTCTATAATGACCCTTATACTATGATTATAATAGTGGAGGGGAGGAGAGTAAAAAGGGATAATTTTCTTGCAAAATAAAATGTCAAAGACCCTGTTTTATACAAACTTACCAGTTTCATAAGAGGATTAGACAACTTTTTTGCATGATGTGTTGTTTAAATGAAATGAACTCTACTGAGTGTCATAAACTGTCAGTTAATATTGGAAATGGCCTGAAGGCCCTGTAACAAATGTAACCTTCAGAAACGGTAGCTCAGTCTAAATGCACATCAAACCAACTGAAATAGTCATAATTTAGTAACCCTTTAAAGCTGAGCTCTGTTTGACACAAACAAATGGCAATTTTGAGCCTTGGGTTATATTCTTAAACAGGGACCTTTTTGCTTCCTCTTTCTTTGAGATGATTATTAGCCATCATTCAAAGCATTTAATAAGCCATTGTTGAGGGAATGGACCGTGAACTACAGATACTCTTGTACCAGAAACCAAACCACAGATGTGACACACAAATACATTTTGCTGTATTCGTATATCATACCTCTGGTCTACAGAAAGCCCAGTGTAAGCTTATCAGAGTTCTATATCAGAGAGTGAGATATATTGTTGTAGCACAATTATTGGACAGACAACAATGAATTGTAGAAAATTATAGGAAAACAATAGAAAGAACTTTCCATAGCAGTAAAGCAGTCTGATACATTGAGAAAAAAATATTTGTGAAAAGTCAAACAAGAAGGGAGTAGGGATGGAAGGGCCATTATTTAGCAGCATAATACAACTGAAACTGTGTCTGAAAATCCTGCTATGTGCATATATCAAAAAAATATGTCAAATATCCAAAATGTAGACTAAATGAGAAATGCAAAATCAGAGGACCTTCCTTCAAAAAAGTGGTGGGGTTATTTTTCCTTCTCATTATTCAATGTGTTTACATATAGTTTGGGTTAAGAGTATTAAAAATGAAATGGCAACATATTTTCCTTTTCTCAGACTACTGCCCATCTTGTAATCACCTTTGGATGTGCCTTGATGGTTGCCTTAAATAATTAATTGGTCTGACTTTACTGCAGAACTACATTCCTGTAGCTGAGCTGCCTTGTGCAACAGGTCCTCCTCCCTGGCATTCTCCTTACATGCTGTTAAGTCCATTGCAAATGTAGGCAGATACGGGTTTTTTATGACATTTCTACTTGCATAGAAAAACTGGAAGCTTGTCAATTTGTCTCCAAGATTGACATTACGATATCCAATCATGTTCTTAATGATTCCATCTTTATTGTAATAAATTTACAGAAGTTTCTGTTCTTTCTCTTTAACTGAATTCTAGAAATAATCCTTCATACTCAAACAGGGAGTCATAATACTGTTAGAATCACTGAGGTTAATGCTATTTATATAAACTGATGTTTTCAATGTATCAAAATTAATTGCTTCTTTGTTAACAAGAACACAAGCAGAAACTGTTTCAAGCTATTGAAGGAATTCAAAAGATACAAATTATTTTCAGAATGTCCTTTCACAATGGCTCTTTCATTATTTCAGTGGTTATGCTAAGATGCCAAGTTCTAGTCTTAAAAAAAAAAAAAAAAAAGTTCTTCATATCTGGACATTTTATTGACCATCTTAAATGTTTTTACTTCTCTCCCTTTTTAGCACTGTTCTTTCTTTCCTATTTTTGAATTTTTGTCCCAAGAAAACCTGCACTATCCCAAAGTATGGACTCTTACTGAATTATATTCATGTAAGGACTGACTTAAATTCACACAGAATGAGTTTACATATCTTGCATTTCAGCAAAAGCTGACCAAAGAAAATATGGGGTATTAAGTTCTGACCTAAACTTTGGCATAGCTGAAATAAACAGCTACTTACAATAGTATGGTTCTGAGCGTATCACACACCTATTGATTCCTCTGCCTGAAATATTTGTGCCCAAGCCTTTGGGAGACAGATTTCCCACTGAAACTTGTTCAAGGTAGGTATATGGCTACTATGGAAGCATTCCTGTAGTCCCTGCTGTATGTGCTCCCCTTCCTCAGTACTCCATCTGCGCAAGAACAGCAAACCTGGCTTTCCAGAGACCTTGTTGCATTCACCATGTCTCATACCTCGTAATTCCAGTAACAAAGCTTATGTTGGTAACACACTTTCAGCTGTCTTTGACTGAATACCTAAACTGAAGTAAAAACACTTGCAATGCTGGCACAGGTTACATTTCCCTCCTATTTACAAAAAGACAGCTATCTCTACCAGCCGTTTCTGCGTCTATAGTCAAAATTCACATTATTACCACTACTACAAGAACTTCTACCCTCGTCCCTCTTGTTTCCTGATAATAAACTATCCAAGATACCTGTGTATAATATTAATGCATGATATTAATGTATAATGTTAATATTAATTAATAAATTAATAATTAATAATAATATCCACAAAGAAAATGTAGTCCCCATTGCAAAGATACTTTTCTTTGCCTGCATTGGCCCGATTCAGCAAAATAATATATGTCTAATTCAAAGATAAGTCATTACATTGATTTCCATAGCATTTTTTATATTCTTAGGAACATGCTAGTGCACACTAATCAGGCACAGCAGTACAATGAAAACAGAAGAGTGCACTACTGACCTGAAATTACTCACTTTGTATGGAGATTTAAAGTTACTATTAATTACTTAAAATCTAATGACAGAAAGCAGGAGAGGAGATACACTGGATAATCTGAAAAAGTAGCAGAATTTGACAGATTCTCTCAGAATAAGGTCTTGCCATTTTGCACATATGACTATCTAGATCAATTTCACTGAAAACGATCTGTATTATAAAGTTACAGGCACATCATACCATAGCTAGTAGACTCCAGTCTCTATTTTTTGTGTGGCACCTTGTCAGTGCTTATGTGGAAAGCTATGGTTTACTTGAACCAGTGATACTTCCATGACCACCTCGTTTATTTTACTAATTGCTTCTCCTTTTGGGAGTGATTTCTTAAAAAACAGTGAAAACTTTCTTCCTCCTTGAGCTTCAGGCCATAGTTCTTGCCCTAGAACCAACATAAACATTTACAAAAGCAGATGGGGAACGAACACCCCAGGCTGGTCTTGCTTCGTTATTCATTTTCTGTATAATAGATAGTATTACTTTATTGGTACAACATGGAAAGCCTGATTTGCAAGGACCATAGCAACCACAGTTCTGGCTGTCTTTTAAATATCGGCAGCTGTTCCAAGGGGGAAAAGAAAGCATAGGAATAATATTTATATCTAACAGCAAACTGCATATCTGAAAGTTATCTAGGATAAATCAGCCTATCTATAGGAAAACATTTTGGTAGTTAACCAGTTAACTCCCAAAAAGTTGGCGGTTAAAGCTTTTACACACTAGAGCAAGCTAATTCTGAATCAAAACCATTGATGATAAAAGTAAATGTGAATGCGTTTATTTGACTAGTATATATTATCTTTGTTTTGCCAGGATGGCATAATGTCAGCAGAGCATAGCCTTAATCTGGATAAAGAAAGATGAAGTAGTTGCAAATATAAGAAAATCTCTAAATGAAAGGACAGTTTATTGATGAATGGGCATATTAAAGTCTAAATTAATCCAATTTTATCTTAGTAAGCTTTTCCAGAAATTCCCATGTATTAAAGAAAATCAGAAGCACTTAGGGTGAAATAAACCAAAATCAATGCAGACCCCAAGGCATCTTCCATTTCATCTTTCTATGTGACAATGGATACTATCCTGCAAAATATTATTTCCAAAACATTTGCTAAGATGCAAATAAGCTGCATCCAGAAAGGAACGTTAGAAATTATTTCTCACCATAGGAACGTGTTAATAAGCAGGAGTCAGATGAGGTAGATCTGTCATGTACAAGATGGGTCCTGTATCATGTTAAGGAAAACACAAATGGGAATTCAAAAAGCAATTACACCTTCAATCTCTTCTTGTGTTTGAAATACAATCTATGACAAAGACCTACAAACATATGCATTTTGTGATGATGACACATTGGTGGAAATACAGTGAAATAGGACAAACAGCTTGAAATATAATTGATCTAACCAGTACCTTTTTTAACAGAACTCAGAGTGTTCAGAGATTAAATGATCCAGCAGTCCAAGTGAGGCTGCTTTTACCTGCACATGCAATGTAAAAATTCTAGTTATGTGGGAGTACCCAGATTATTGTTGTAAGTTATTGTTGTACATGTATTTCTCAACAGGGCTATTCTACCCACAGTAAATGAGGCTGGAAATATCAAACATAAATCACAATTTCCGCATGGATATTAGGAACACAGATAAAATAGTAAAAATAAAACGCAGTTACTCTACTACAGGAATCACACAGAGAAAATGGCACAGGATTATTATCTGCCCACAGAACTGGCTGACATTGATGCCATCCTGTATCTAACTGCCCTGTTGAGCAGTTCCAAGGCTGACTAGTGTCACAACACCTTAAATTCTGGGTAGCGATAGAATTTGTGCTGTTGCCACAGCATTATTGATGATATTTAAATGGCTAACCAATTAAAATTCACAGGAGGCATCTAATTTCAGCAATTCTCATCAGGACACTGTTCAAACATCCTATGTCAACCTGTGGCTGTTTGCAAGAGCATAAATCTAGGACTAGTAGAAAACTCACAAACCCAGTAATTTTCCATAAGAGTCTATGCACAATCAGCTCTAAGTGTTCATTAGGAACTCAAGAAGTACTCCATATCAGTGGAAAACTCCAGAATCTTGTTTTAATTTCTGCATCTCTGTTTTAAAATCAAGGTAGTTTTATATGATGTATTAAATTGCTGTGAGACTTCCTAAATGCCAGCATACAACTAATGTCCTTTACAAAAGAATAGAAAAAGGGAAATTATTTGACCTAAAAAAAAAATCCCAAAGTGATTTAATCACTGTGTAAAAAGGTAGAAAATGAGGACTCTGCTTTTTCCCCTTTTTTTTCCCCGCTCAAACCCCAAGTTGGCAGGAAACTGAAGGAAAACAAAACTGGAATATAAAAAGAAAGCAAAACCAAAAAGATCCAGGGCTAATTACTACCTCATTTTCTCAAATAATAAATCCACAAAGTTTTAGCTTTCATGACAGTAATTAAGACCAGATATACAAAGGTGTAAAGGAAACCAGAATATGGACTATATGTCTTTTGCCCTTCATTATCACAATTGTGCAGTGAAGTAGCCAGTGTTGTCAACAGAGTTTTACAGATAACAGAAACAAAAAAGTATAACACATCAATACGAAAGATTGCAGATAATATTTCTGTCTGGTTCTTGCTAAATACTTCTTAGAACAGCCATTCTATACTGTCTTGTATTTTACAAACTGAAACCAGGGAAAAAAAGTGTTTGAAATACAAAATGCTCCAGGCAACTAGACAAACACGATCTCAGTTCCTTGTACAAAAAATAAAAAACAACAAAAAAAAGTCACACTTTCTCATTCTCTAATGCAAAACCTTCTACACATGCCCAAATTCCATCAAACAACTGAAAGGATCTTATAAGTGACAGCAAAATCAGAGCCGTGTTCACATGCATTATTTACATTTCCTAAATCAAGAGCACTTCTTTCTAAAGCCCACATTATACTGCAATATCCAGTACATATGCCAGCTCTATGTATACTACATAAGTTTATCTAGTCATACTCATTGAATATATGTAGTGCTTTTAGCATGGAATTCTGCATAAAACTAGCTTTTTAATTTGGCAGCCAAAGCAACATTTCTAGCCTCTTCCCCTTGTCCTTCACAAGGAATAGTAACATTGCTCAAATTTACTGGAAAATAGCTAGTATTCTTATTTCTCACAGATATGTTTCACAAGAAATTACTTTTATTTACTCACTGGTTTATTGTAACGAGTGGACCCTAGGAACTCTGCATGCTATCTAACCGTGTCCCTGATATGACTGGTTTTAAATTGATGTTAAACATAATCTTAATTTAACGAGTAACAGCTGTTTGGTTTTGGGTACCTTTGGGAATGGAGGGGAGTAATCACAGTTAATGTTTCATATTCCAATTCTAAACAGCAGGTGTTCAGATGAAAGCTGTGGGATTTCAATTTGAAATTAACTCTGAATATTTTCCATTGCTGACAGTGCAACTGTTGCTGATCATTTTAACGGTATCGGCAGGTCTTCTCACCAGTTACCCTCAACATAATATGGATGATTTTCTTCAGCTAAGATTGTGAACTATCAAAACTGCTGTTTAAACTTGTGGTTCTGATCTGTGACAAGTTTTACATTGCATTTCAGTTCATCAGACCATTTTACGTGATGAAATTATTTCAAACAGAAGTGGAAGGTCAGTTCTGTTTCACTTACCAGATGTTTTTCATGTACAGTGACATCACACATTGAAACACCATCAATGTCCTCTTCACCCAGAGAGAATGTGAGCACTCTCTCAAGACATGGAGAACCTCAGTATCTCATCTTGCACCAATGTTGTACTGCAAAGAAACAATACAATCCTTTGGCTGATCAAAATGTTTTCCAACACTTGACAGTATGGGTTTGTGAGGTGTGAATCTGTCATCAAAACACAGAACCCAGGATGGTCTGAACTCTAACTCAGAGCACTCTAGTCTTTTCACACATTACCCTGTGCAAAAGATTGTTAGTGTGGACTGTGTCTATTTGGTTCTCAGAGCAGTACAATAAAGTCAAAACTAGGTATGCATGCTGCTGAAATGCAGAAACGATGCTGCTGATTGTAATGACTAGCAGAGAGAGATCAAGTATCCAAGTGTTATAAAAACTATATTAATGTCATTTGCATCTCTGGTTCAACTCCATTCACAGACTCAAAATGAATTAGTCTGTTAACACACTAGTTACATTTGCACCTTTCCTATGCTCAGTAAAATGCAGAATCTTCAAACAACTTATTCCATTTAGTTCATGCACTTCATGTGAAGGAAGTGGGGTGCTCTTCAACCAGTTTTGGATAAATGCTTAACTAATCCTGCTGGCAATTCTAAAGATCGGGAACTAACACCAATTAGCCAGGTCACTGTTAACTCAGTTCTGCTTTACAGAACTACATAGGAAATAGTTCTGAGCTTACAGCTAACCAGAAGAATCACCGGTGAGAAGGAAAGTTTTCATACTGAGAAAACATTTGTTGCTGAAGAAATGGCTTGAAGAGTAAGACAGTATCTACAGCACAAAAAAGCGTTGCCTGTTTTAACACTTGCTAAGACTGATCAAAACATGTGCCCCAGGTTCTATAATGACCAGAATCAGAAATAACCTCTGCCTTACTAACCAGAGAATTACAAGATATATCAGTTATAAACTAAATCAATAATTCCATTTATTTCATCAGGAAAATTATTAGAATTCATTTATGAAACTATTACAATTTGTATAAATACCCAATAAAAACGTAATGCTTTGATTTGCATGCATTCTGCATTTTATACCTCAAAATAAAGGCCATGCTTGGGAAGTCACATGGAAGGACTCAGTGCTTTTGAGAAAGACATGCAATTAGTAGTTTAAATTGCTGTTCTACTCTATGCAATGACCAAAAATAGTACCTGTGTGCAGATTTTGTAACAGAACACAGTCTTGAAGACATCATCTCACTATCACCATTAACAATGGCAGAAATATGGACAAAAATAGAAGTCTCTTAAAAACTAAGTACTTATATTATGTATCCCACTAGCAGTCAGTCTATCAACTGCCTTTAGTAAAAGTCATCACCAGCCATGTCACAGAAAATCTTGCAAGAAGTTTACAAAAGACACTGGAATGAAGGTTTTAACTGCCTCATGGCAAGAAAAGAACTAGACCAGACCTTACCAATAACTAACTCCAAAATTCTTCAGATCTTTTGAACCTGTTTAAAGCTATTTGTACTTTTTTATTTTTCTATTTTTTTGTTGGTCTTGAGACATTGAACTCAGAAACAAATATACCGTACACAGTAACAATTATTATTACTTACACATTTGCTTTCACTGACTTCTGTTTCTGAAGCCAAGAAATACATATGACAGCAAGTGTTAATTACATAAAACACAGGTGCATGCCTAACTATTTAATCTTTTGCACATTAATAAACCTTGCATAGGCAAACTATACTTAGATGCACTGTACCACGCATAACATCAACATCAGGCCAAGAGGTCAGGTTTCACTCAGAGGCATCTCACCACATTTGAGCATTAGACCAGTGAGGAGAATAAGAATGAGGTTTTCACAGCAAACAGACACTTTTGTGGAGACTAACAAAACACATTTTTGTCACCTGTGTTGTCAGTTACTGCCAGGAAGAAGGGTGTCTCTTGACAAATACCAAAAATGGGGTAAAAAGGTGCACAGAAAAAAAAAAATAGACATAAAGCAGGATTTTAGACTGCCTGGTCTTAATGCCTTTACCTTTACAAAAACCAAAGATAAAAATCACTGCTGGGATTGTTCTCATAAAACTACATTTTCTCCAGCAGCAAGTCATGGCTGCCTTGAGAGTTATAAAAGTAGTCAGCAGCAGCACACTTGTACGCTAATCAACAGTGAAGTAGAAGGAGAACCCATAAAACTACCAGCCATAATACTCCCACAAAGCATCCACTAACTCTCTTCACTTGCTGGCAACAGCTGCCATTATTCTAAAGCTTGAGAGACTGCAAACTACTGAAGTGAGGAATTAGTGCATGGAAGACAAACTGAAGCTGACCGAAGATGCCACAGACAAAAAGAGAAAAAAAGGGATCACCCTTCCAAAATGCTTTAAGAAAATGACCCTGGAGGAAAGCACACAGTTCAGATGGGATGGTATCCTTCTTCACCAATTTCACTCCCACTTCATTCCATTCCTGAACTTACTTGCTGGCCTCACAATTCAGTGCACTCCTTCCAAGCATCTATTATCCTTCGCACATAATTTTCTCTCCTTTTTCTTATTTTGTTTCTTTACTACATCTTTTACTACTTATTTTTCTGTTTCTTGTATCCATACTGCCTCATCCTTTTCTACTCTGCCCACTGCCGTTTCTCAATGGCCAACATTTCACATTTTTTTTCTTTCTACTACCAAGTGCCCTCATTTTTCATTCAATATGTCTCTTCCTGAGCACACCCTTCTCACCTCTATACTCTTTTTCCCCTCAAAGACACTTCTTGACTTTTCTTCTGTCTTTAGTTCTGTCACTATTTTTCCTGTCTTCAGTCTGCAGACTGAAAGAGATTCTAGAAATGTAGTCAAGCCTAATGCTCAGTGTAAACTCTGGCATAATCTTCAAGTCCCAAACAAAACAAGATACTGGCTTTACTGGTCAAAGAAAGTGAATTGGGCAGATGAGAAACAAAAGCAATATAGTCAAGAACAGAACTTTGATCATATTGATGCTGCATCTCTAGTTATATTTTGGAGATCACTAAATCTTACTGCTAGAAATACTTTCTGCTCTTCTGCATGCACACTCTTGCATCAGGAGTTCTCATTTCAGTTGAGATAAGTTGAACAAGGTTTTTGAAGAAGCAACATGATTCACACCGAACTGAATAAAGGAAAGAGAAGAATATATTATAACAAAGCAGGCAGAATGGCATGTTTTTCATCTACTTCATGCAACCCTGGAAACCTGTACCACCTGTAAACAGGCAACCAGCACAAAGGCTGTTGCGCACTTAAAGACCTGTTGTGAAGTAGTCTGGGAAGTCTAGGAAGCGAGTGACTGATTTCCCAGTGATGTTCCCATGGCTAAGTTACCTTGGAGATAGGGAACTGGAGTTTTAAATTACCTGATATCTTTACCTGAAACTCCTAGTACTGCCAAATACATCCGTGAACTAAGGCTAAGACACAGCCTCAGCAGGCAAATAAAGCAAAAAGCACATCAAAAGTCACTTTTTATACATCAGTAATACCAACAAATGGCCAAGTCGCCCCAAACTCAATTAGTGCATCTAAATTGGAAATAGCTCCAAATAATTATTTTCAGAAACACCAAGACTAGGCTATTTGTGTTTTTTTAATCATAGCACTGATTAAGCTATCATCAGTGTAGCTGATTCCCCATGCTTAATAATGCAAAACAGCCTCTTAAAATTTAACGCAATGGAGCACCAGCTGCCAGAAAATATGGACAGACTGTCCATGTAGAAGGAAAACTTGCTCTCTGGGAAACAGTAGCCTTACACAGTTGTTCTTCCTTTCTTCCTCAGATTTCTGAGGAAATGTGTGAGGACACAAAGGTACAACCCGCTGAACTGAGAATATCCATATTACAGACTTGCTTCCTGACAGGATAAACTTCATTAAAATCCTTTCATACACAGCAGATTAAGCGCAATTGTTCACATACAGAGTCAGAAGGAATTGGAAAATCAGCTGGTTTAGAGATGCAGTAAGCATTTAAAAGCAGCTGAGATTTTTCATTCCATTTTTTTAACATAGAGCAACAGCAACTAAATTTAGTATTACTTGTGTGCCAAAAATAAAAAAAAAAAAAAATAAATAAATAAAAAAAGGCAGCTATAAAATCAATTAAAACCTGCTCACATTCTTCAACTTTCAGAAGTTATCATATGTCACACAATCTGGTAACAGTCCCATTTTGGTCAGAAGCACACATGTGACAGTTTTCTTCAAGTCTTTCTATAGCAACTCATTCATTCCTTGCCCGACTCCCATAGGGAACTCAAATTGCACAGCTCCAGCTGCCCCTGATGGGAACCAAAACCAAAGCATTCTGAATGCATTAGTGTCCATCCTTGCCTACCTGAATTTTTCCTAAGACAGACCTAAGAAACAAGGAAAAGAAAAGTGCTGATTTCAGCTTTACATCAGACTTCTAATGCTTCAGGAATAAGTGTGGTACACCTCTAACATTAACTCTTCAGTCCCCAAGTTCCCAGTATAGGATGAAGGGAGGACAGGTCAAAGAGAAGTGTAAGACATACTGGGTAAGGAAGATGAAATAAAACAGAATGCTGATAGGACATGACCACCAAAGTTATGCTTTCAATGCAGAGACAGTCAAAATATGTCCCTGGAGCTTATACCTGAAGAACAACATGGAAAAAAAGTATCAATTTATTCCCTGCCTTTCTGATCTCTTCTTTGGAAATCTTTGGTTCAAAATTTAAACCAGCTCACACTAGTGATGAGGTGGAGTAAAAAGCAAAATATTTCCCATTGTTAGAAACTGCCTCTTCCTTTTCAGAGGTTTTGCTTCATGATGGCAAAAGCAGTTAATATGCACTAAAAGGAAAATATCCTGAAGAACAGGAATCCTTTAACATTGTACAGCAGAGAGATGCTGTCAACTGTGCATGGCAACTAAACCTAAATTTATTTAACCTCCTGAGAGCAATTCCTACTGACAAGCACTTCCTACTGACAAGGACTTCAAGGAAAGAAAAAAAAACCCCACACAACAACAAAAACATGAACGCCAAAACACATAATAGGCATGTTAATGAAGTAACACAAGCATAATACAAAGAGCATAGTCACACAGAACTGTTCAAGGGTTTATCTGAACTTTTTGTAATTTGCATAACCAAAACCCGAAATCTTCCTACTTATCTTCGGTATCTGCTTGCTAATGACAAGCTGTGTGATCACCACACAACTGTATGGTGCAGTTGACACGCTGGAGGGAAGGGATGCCATCCAGAAAGACCTTGACATGCTTGATAGGTCAGCCTCATGAAGTTCAACAAGGCCAAGTGCTGTGTCCTGCACCCGGGCTTGGGCAATACCAAGCACCAGAGGCTGGGCAGAGACTGGATTGGGAGTAGCCCTGCAAAGGATTTGGATACGTTGATTGTTGAGAAGGTCAACATGAGCCATCAGTGTGTGCTCACAGCCCACAAAGCAAACCGTATGCTGAGCTGCATCAAAAGAAGCATGACCAGCAGGTCGAAGGAGGTGATTCTCTTCCTCTACTCCTCTCTCATGAGACCCCACTTTCTGTCTGCGGTTCTGGGTCTCCCAAATATGAAAGACATGGAGTTGTTGAAGCAAGTCCAGAGTTGGGCTATGAAAATTAACAGAGGGCTGGAGCACCTCTCCTATGAAGACAGGCTGAGAGAGCTGGGCTTGTTCAGTCTAGTGAAGAGAGGGCTCCAAGGAGACCTTACAGTAG